>PQXN01000189.1:0-74841 GCA_004786275.1 Botryotinia convoluta | reverse complement strand
GAAAGGAATATTAATATCGTAATGTACGACCTAAAAATTTGTATGGGGATTTATACTGAATTTCTCTTCGTCCAGAATATTAACTTTGCCACCACAGGGTGGCTCTCTGATGCGTTGCTATCTTTACAATTGAATTTCTGGACAAAATTTGCATCGCTTTGGATCATTTAGATACATTCAAGTCAGTTTGAGTTGCTCAGCAGTACACAGCGTACTTGTAATTATTTCACGATTGTTGGCTTTTTGGAGGTTCTCAGTACACCCACAGGTATCTTCAGCCTTTCACACCAGGCTGAGTAGCCTTCAAGCATATCTTGATTATATTGAATCTTTTTTGGAAGTTGTTGGTGGGAATTCGTGCAAAACACGTGATCACATAGATCGCGCTAGTCTTCTAGTCTAGTTCCTTAGTGGAAGCTGAACTTAAGAAGTTTATGTAAGGTCTCTTGATCACTGTTAGTATAATCTTGCTACATACTTCGCACTTCGTATAGTTGTTCAATTGTTGTGTTGTCTTGTATGATATATTCTTGTCAAGAACATACTTCGTCGTGTACATTAGGGGATGGGTGTACATTACGCGAGTTGGACCTCTGGCTTTCACGCCTGTGGTTCAGGCGTGATACATTACGCGAGAGCTCCTGGCGAGGAGCGCAATTGAAATTGTTCGATGGTCTGTTTATTGTACGATGAGAAGAATTAATGTAATGGGGATGAAACAAATGTATTTGTACTTGAAAGTCTTTGGTGTTGTATAGCGAAATGATTTCTTGTTACTCGCTCTGTTCAACTCAATCTTCTGCTACATTGGGTGTATATCCCATGCTGCAGTTGAATGTAGTTGAATGCTTAGAACCAAACGACATAATGCGAAGGCTATCAACTATATGTTGTAGCTCTCGTTTTCCGAATTCATTTTGAATATTATATTATTGTCAAATATTTAAGGATTTTAAATGTTCAGATCATAATTCAACAATTTGAAGCTTTCATTCTCTGAAGTCGATTAGATGATTGAGATAATTTGAAATAATGAACTGCATTCGAATATTCTATTGTTGTCAAACACTCAGGGCTTCCAATTGTTTAGATTGTAATCCGACAATTTGAAGCTCTCATTCTCTAAACTCTTTTAGATGATTGAAACAACTCGAAACAATAAACTCATTTTGATTATTTTGTTACCGTCAAACATTAGAAGCCTTCAATTGTCCGGGCCACAGGTTGACAATTAGAAGCTTTCATTGTCTGAATTCTACCAGATTGTTCAAGCATCTAAGTCTTTTAAATGTACTATATCGATTGGAATAATGGCTAATATCAAATAGATGACTTCAAATCTTTCCCCAGAAGAGCGAAGGGTCATTTTTACTCAACACATTGACGCTATAAATTTTCTCGACCCCAACCCTTTGTTAGACCTCAGTACATTGTCCTTCCCAGCATGGAGGAATGAATTGATCGAATCTTTCGTCAAAGATAAAAAGACGAAGGATCCCAATTCGCTCCTGCCATCGCGGTCGCGACTGGAAAGGATGATCCGGGACAAGACAGCGATTGCCGCTGATCCCGGCGTCATTTTGGACGTACCAGAGGGCTACAAGGGAACTCCGGCATCGTATAAGAATGCTTTGAAGTACGACCACAAATTTGATGGTGGCGTACTCAAGGAGAAGTACGTGTCCAAAGGGGGAGATAAAAGCAAGGTGGAATGGAAGCAAGTAGTACCAGGCGAGGATTTTTGGGCTCTCTTCGCAGAGAATCATTTGCCTGGCCACTTTGGCAGGGACAAATGTTTTGTAAGCGTAGGCTCAAAAAAGTATCTCCCCAAGAAGACCATTGGGGACATGATACTTGGCTGCTGTAGTTCTTGTAGGGGAAGAAAGAAGGGAAAGAGGGAGCTGGCTGTCGAAGGAGACGCTGTCGAAGGGCCAGCCGCCAAAAGACGCGTGAAGGTCAATCAAATTGGCCAAGCCCTTTCTCTTCCCGCTTTTGCGGGTGAGACTGGGCCTGGTTTTGTTGCCTCTCCACGCGGTCAGCTGGCCAGCCCTTCGTCGGCTCTCTCCGCTTCTGTCCCTCCCAATCCTGATGTCGGTGGATCGAATTTCAATGGTGAGGGTGGGCAATACTCTGAGGGTTTAGAACCCCATGAGAATTGGAAACTCTTTGGCGGTCGTTTTGACGATTCTCCTGACCTTGCCACTTCTTCTGCCACCCCGACCTCGGCCCCTACTTCGGCCCCTACTTCGGCTCCTTTCTCGTCTTTTAATACTAGCCTTGATGAATCCTTGTCAGCGGAGGATTTTGGTTTGTTTGAGTAATTTTGACAGATATTTGACACTTTTTAAACGGTTGCCTTGTCTCTCGGAGTCTCTAGCCCGGGCCACGATTAATATCGTGGTATATCGGTATGTGAAGGAGACGAGGAGAGTTCAAGACACCACCTAGCGTAGCGAATGTTCTGTACTGTACTATGTTGTTAATGTTGTAGCCAATTTTGGCATTTTGTATTTTTCTTTTATATGTTTTTGTATGTTTTTGTATGTTTTTGTATGTTACGTTTTGGTGGCCTTGCGATGTCTTGTGTTGACACATGTGTTTTTATTAATTTGTAATTTGTAATGTTTAATGTTTAATGTTTGGTTCTTAATGTTTGGGTTTGATGTTTGGTTTTAATGTTTAATTTTCAACTTCTAAATGTATCGTTATTATTTTGAATTCTTGTAAAGTACAGTACAGACATTCGGCACAGATAAATTGCTTTTTTTTCTTTCGTATTTTATACACCTAGTTAGTCCTGCATCAATATAAACTGGGTATTTTTCTCGAATTATCATAGAACTCCACGTAAATGATGTAGCCAAGCCGTATATGAGTGTAGATTTCATAGATTGAGATCACTTCTTCGGATCTTCCGATGTAAATACTATTCCTTTGTGCCTAACACATGTGAAAATCTGTAATCAATCCAAACACCTTTTGCCCAGTCCTCTAGGAAAATGTGCCAGCAACCAAGTTTACAACACTCACAAACTCTGAATAATTATCTAAACATAACAATCCACACAAGAGAAATGCAAAGAGATTGAAGATGACCAAAAAAATATATGTAGTTGTTATGCCTATTGTACTTATCAAGTTATGCTAGTTACTGAATTTGTAAAGTTCCTGCTTGATGGCACAGCCAATCCACTACATTTTCATGAGAGCCTGAGTGCTATTCGATGCCGGGAATGGATTATTTTTATCAATTTGAGATAGAATTGCTACATATTCAGGTGGCTAACTCTGGTAAGCTTATATCCAGTGTGAATATAGCTAATACGGGAAGTTGCAGACTGTTCAATAACTTGAGCCATGCAAATCATGAGTTTTGTACTATTGGTGTGTATTTTATCTTCAAAATTGAAAGTAGCAAAACACGATAACCCTAAATAACTACCGCTATAGAACTCGAGTGTTTGACAGGTTCTCTGCCGCATTTTCATCTTTCAAGCATAGTCGGTCCGAGCCGCTCCTCCCCATCCTGCTTGACTGCCATGGTAGCACCATCAAAAATCCCCTGCTTATTATCTCGATCTTTTCCCAGTGTAGTGGTTCTGCCGTGCCGTCTGATGCTACAATGGGTAGCACACTAACTGTGGGGTGAAATTGGTTCCTGTCCGCGATGGTGTCGTATCCAGATCTAAAGATATGATTTGATGTAAGCACCAAATCTCAACCCGACGAGCTAGGAAGAGTGCTAAGACTTCTTGGATGTTACATCGTGGGTATCGGTTTTAACGGCCTGTAGATATAATTAAACGTCTCTCCTGTAATTTTGTAGATCATGATTAAAGATTGCTGTCTCTTAAAGCTAAATGCAAGCTTTAGCATTGCCTTTCAATTGCTAGAGATGTCTGCTTTGGTAGAGGAAGAGTTGAAGTCAAAACCGATGCCTTACTGGCAAGGAATGGAACTCATCGCGGTATGTTCAGATGTGATACCGTAACAAAGCAAGTATAGAACTGACTGGTGAATCGAAGTACACATTGAAAGAACAAAACATTGATCATTAGATTTTCACGCACAAAGGAAAGACCGAAACTCCGAAACTGCTCCGTGGAAACAATACGATGTCGTATCATTGTATCGATGGGCAATCAAGATTGCCAACATAGATGGAAAAGATGGATATTAATTTGGAATATGCAATACTTCACAAAAAGGATGTAGTTACAATGGAAAACTCTTCGGACATGGTATCCACTTGCACAACACGAAGCCAAGGTAGCGGCATTTCTCTGTGCATGTCCACATTGGGATCACATACACGAGTTAACGTGTCCAGAATCTGACTTGAATATATGATACAAATTTATGGATTGACATCTAGACTGAGTTCCGATGTCTTCCAAAGATACATGCTACACGGGGTGAGGGGTTTGTATAGATTCGATCGTGTCCGACTAGATCCGACGTAGGATTACGGCGCCTGGCAACGTGTATCTCAGCTGCTATCGATTTGCTCTTTAACGCCACGAGATAGGTCATCCATACCTGCCTTATTGGATAGCGAATCTATAGTTGATTTTCACATGCCTGTAAAGACATGAGATATTTGACGATTTTCAGCTGAGTATAATCATGATATATCGCAGATGGTAGGGTTCAATTTGGTCACCGTATGATCCTTGATCACAATTGTGGGGGTTTCGGAACCTTACCGGTTTTTCTGAGTTCGTAAGAACAAATTTTGGTCCACCGGGTTGGCGGTATCGAAGATCACAGATCAAAGTTTGTAATAAGCATGAAATCCCTCTCATCGATGACATGGAGCTTTGACCGCCTCGATAAAAAAAATGGTTCGGAAGTATGGGCCTGACCCACGTTGGCAGAGATTTTCACACTTTAATCAAGACCCTTGAGGAATTTGACAGCCAACAGATCAACCTCGGAGATCTTTCTTCAAATGTTCATACGAATGTGGTCTGCATCGCCGTTACGATCGACTTGCAGATCCGGAAGCCTTTGTATATGCTTGTTCAGTGGGGCATCGCTTAGCCTGATATGGGTACGTTCCGACCCTGCATAAATATCGATGACCTACAGGTACAGGGCATCAATGGCTGAAGATATTGAGAATTGCTTTCTGTTTGGTGGAATAATACGGAAAAACTGGGATGGTAAGACGATCTAGCCCGTTTGGAAGATATCGACATGATGTAAGAAAATATTGAGAATAATTATCGCGACCACTGTCTGCTCAATCATCAACTGAACTGTGCCTCTTTCTGTACATGGGACAACCGTAATTCGATCGTGGCCCAGAGGAATCGGTTCTGGACTATTGGAAAGCCGTTATCAGTAGAATATTCATGACTGATCCAGTGGGTATCCGAGACGAGAGAACGTTTTGGCGCCAAAGATGATATTGAGGCCCAGTAAATATTGATTGATGCAAATGTCTCAAATCGTGTCGTATGTTGTATAGTGGCTTGAGAGGAGAAATCCTTTCACAACGTTGATGTACCATTGTATCCACGATCGTGATACATGGGCCGTTTGCGGTCAGCGATGCATAGGGAAAGCTTTTCGGAGATCCATCGATCTTCCTACGAAAAGAAAGTATATAAGAAGGCTTCATCAGCAAAGTATTTCCCATCATCACAACACTTCAATCATCTCAAAGATCTTCTACAACAACTTACAAACCCTTCTCAAACTTTTCACTCCTCGAGTCTCTCAAACCAACCATCAAAATGCGTTTCTCCATGATTGCTTCTATCCCCCTCCTCGTCCTCTCCACCCTTACCTCGGCCGCTCCAGCTGCAATTCCAGCAGCAGCCATCGATGCCCGCGCCGCCTCTACCCAGATCTACTACCTCGTTAACTGCTTCAACAACATCACCTTCGCAGCCTACGCTGAGATCGACTACTACCCAGCCAAGTCTTTGTCTCTGGCCGGCCAGACCCCAAGCAAGACAGCCGTCCTCAGCACTTCTGACTCCATTGACTACGAAGATGGAACTTGGAAAGCCACTACTCCATTCAAGGCGACTGTTGTCATTGGCGAGGATGCTTACATCGCCAAGCCAGGTGCTACTGTTGGTAGCGCTACTGTCAGCACCTCTACCACTGCCTTGACCTGTATCCGTCTTACAAGATTTGTCTTGTATGAGCCAAAGGTTGATGAGCAATGCTACACCGACTATGCTTGCCAGGTAAGCCTTATCAACTTCCCTCAGTAACAATCAATCATGAATTAAGCTAACACCAATAATTTAGGCATAGAGACCCCCTCGACATCTTGAGTTATTCGATCAGCCCCTGCACTGAACGGAAGATAATAATTGATGAACGAGCTCAGGCTTGATTTGGACAATAGACAACTTGGAAATGATGACTAGTAATGGATGAATGATAAATGACGGAAAAAGATGGACGAATGATGATTTGAGAGATTGACGAGTTAATGATTACGATTTGGCACATTCTTTTGG
Source organism: Botryotinia convoluta (assembly GCA_004786275.1). Lineage (NCBI taxonomy): Eukaryota > Fungi > Ascomycota > Leotiomycetes > Helotiales > Sclerotiniaceae > Botryotinia > Botryotinia convoluta. The sequence continues at coordinate 68,359 of PQXN01000189.1, read as the reverse complement.
ACTTGGGTGAAGAGATATAAATTGGAGATAAAATTGAATAAAAGATATTTTTCATTATGCTTTGACCCCTTCTGAGTTCAGATGAATTTATTTTTGAAGACTATGCAGAAACTTATCTAGGGCCGAGAGCGACAACCTCTTCTCATAGGTAAGCAGGTATTTGGAAAATAGAAAACCTGTCACTTGCCAGGTCATATGTACGTATATGGAATCTAGACCTCAAGAAATGATTGACTCGAATTTTCTTCTCTCCTTTGTTGAAGTTGGGACGAATATCCCAAGAGAAATAGTGACTGCGCATAAACACTATTAATAAGTTTTGCTGGAAAGAGATAGGCTTCTCCACCAATTTAAAGCTCCCGTCAGTACCCCTTAAATTTTAATCCATTTGCCTCCATAGAATCATGTTTCAGAAATATTCGACGAATGAAATTCATGAAACGTTCCGATCGGAACTTTTGATCTGGTTCCACGGACTCTTTCCAAGAAGACGGGACGACGCCTAACAACGCCATGTCCTCCTTGGCCACAAGACTTGGCGATAATTCAGGGAATCAATTCATAGATGCATGTAAACATCTCCAAAAAATCGTAGCAAAGAACAGACGGCGTCCTATGTAGTATTTTCTTATAGCTTGGTAATGATATGTCGAGTCATTCTCTGATATGTCGACCCGTGGACTGGTAATGTTATATATATATCTTGCTTCTCGTCATTGTCTTTCATTTTTCCTTCTTCCTCACCCCTACTCCGGCATATCAGACCGTTGACATTCTTTTTTGAACTGACATTCTTTCTTCTTCGTCCGTTTCCATAATATATCCAATCATTCATTATCTCCTTCAATTCTTTTAGTGTACATTTTCCAACAGACTATTTTGTAATCTATTAACGACCAAGATGAAATCATTCTTTTTAACTCTGGCCACGGGCATTATGCTCAGTGGTATGGGTCTTGCGTTTCCAGTGGAGGGAACTGATTCCCAAGATCCTGGCTTTCTTGCCTTCCTTTCCAAGCGAGCCACAATAAGTACAGACAACACTTGCGGAAATTCATTCGCAGGAGCAAACAATAGCTATTCTTGTGACGCTACTGTAAACACGGGAGGATGCTGTTCGGCCTATGGATATTGTGGAAACACAACTGGTATGTTGCCGAATCTTTGAATAACATGCATATGCACATGCACATTGCTCATGGACTAATTTATTTTTGCCTAGACTACTGCGGAACTGGTTGCCAAACTGCCTTTGGAACTTGTACCGGAACAACAGTCCAACCATCAGAGAACACTTTCACATGCGGAGCGAGCAATGGAGGGCTTTCTTGTACTGGAGGACTTTGCTGTTCTACGTCGGGATATTGTGGAAACACAACAGATTATTGCGACGTAGGGTGTCAGTCTGCATTTGGAGCTTGCACCACTGCTGCTGTCGAGCCAACCACAGGAGGAACTTGTGGTCCAAACTTTGGTGGTGCAACTTGTGGAGGAAACCAATGCTGTAGTGGTGAGTAGACGAGTCCCGATGATGCCAATTAACTTACTAATCTGTTACAAGTTTCCGGATACTGCGGAACTACCCAAGACTATTGTGCTGATCCAGGGAGCTGCTTACTTGGATATGGAAGATGCGACTCAGATGCAACGCCTGCCGGAGCATCAACTCTTAATGTTGCAAGACCATTGACGGGACCTATCACCTACACGGATGACATCTATGACTGCGTGAAGAATAATGTGGTGGCTCTTACCTATGATGATGGTCCATACAATTATACATCCGATCTCCTCGACATCTTAAAGTCGTATGGTTATCAAGCGACATTTTTCATCACCGGCAACAACAATGGAAAAGGAGAGATCGATACCACCGCTCCCTATCCATCTTTGATTCAACGTATGATTGCCGAAGGACATCAAGTTGCATCTCATACCTGGAGTCATTACTCTCTTTCAAATATTTCACACGACCTTCGAATGCAGCAGATGGTGAAAAATGAGATGGCCTTCAATAACATCATCGGAAAATGGCCAACTTACATGAGACCTCCTTATTCTGATTGTACTGAGGCATCAGGATGCTGGGCAGATATGCAAACTCTAGGGTACCATAGAGTCTATTTCGATTTGGACACCCAGGATTATTTAAACCCCTTGCCATCGCAAATTCAGAACTCCAAGAACATTGTGCAGAAAGCACTTGCTTCAACAGCCGTTCAAGACTACCTGTCTATCCAGCACGATATTGTACAACAATCCGTTGGCAACCTTTCCACCTACTATTTCGATCAAATCAAGGCCAGAGGATGGAAGGGCGTTACGGTTGGTGATTGTCTGGGTGACACCGATAGAACAAATTGGTATCGCTCTCTCACCTCCGGTTCGACCACATCATCTTCTGTCGCAGTCTCGTCTCAAAGCGCTTCTGCAAGCGCAACAACCAGTGGTACATCAGCAACTGGCGCTACAACTGCCCAAAGTTCCGCTGTATTCGCGACCGTAACAACTTTGAAATCCACTAGCACTGCGCTTAGTTCGGCGAAGTCGTCCACAAGCTCTGTAAAGAGTTCATCGACGATCAAGCAATCGACTTCGGCGACTGTAGCGAAGCCAACCATAGTCCCAACCCCAGCGGCAACATGCGCTGTGACAGTTGGAAAATGGTGTGGTAAGGTTACTCCTTTCAACACCATGTTGACATGCCAAAAATCAGCCGCTGCCTGTTATGCAGACACCCTGAAATGTGCTACGACTGCTGGCTGGAAGAACCTTTCAAAATGCGCTGCTTTCACCAAAATTTGCGAGAAGCTGCCACTTTATTGTCTGAACTGTGTCAAAGCTGGTTGTTCGAATACGGCTTTTGGCTATTAATAGAGCGCAAGTTGTGAGACTTAATGGGATGACGGGCGTAATAAAATAGTGGGGTAGGATAATGTTCGCGAATTTGGACATATCTGTCATGGTTCCTTGAGGCGTTTGAGTATCAGATTATCTGAAATGTCGTAGCGTTGGGATGGCAGTCGAGAAATTGTTTCTAATATACTTCTAATTCATGCAATCGGTTTTGAACACAATTGTTACAAGAGAATTGCGGCCTCCCACGTACGTACGCTTTATAGAAAAAGGCGATACATTCAATTGATCAAATAGATAAAACCAGACAATGAAAACATTGGACGTCTAATCCGAGCAGTAAGATCAATATACATTTCTATTTCCAGTGCCAACTAAATCGCTAATTCCAACGCTTCTGAATATTCTGATTGATTTTGGGGGCACGCACAGTGTTTCCAATAGCCCGGAACTACATTCCATTTAAAGATTCTCGTTTTGAAATTCTGAAGATACGATTATTGATTTGACAAAATTCATTGTTTCAAATCAACTTAATGATGAACATTATTTCGATTCCTAGAATAAATTCAATATTCAAAAGGAATTGATGTTCCAAAGCTTTGGATAGTTGGGCTGCAGTTCGGACTATTGAATACCTACTCTAGGCGTGCATTGTACACGTCGTTTAGAGCCCTTGCATCTGGGAGCGCAGACATAAAGGGGAAACCCCTTGTGCCCCCCCTCCCCCGCCCCCTTCTCTATATTTGTGATTGTGTAATATCAATACAGCATATATAACTATCTAGGTATATACATTGCTATATTATCATATGATTTAGGTAGTATAAAAAACATATAACCCTTACAATATACAAAAATCCGCAAAAACATCGGCACAATGATATCCTCACAGGTTATCAAACATTCAAATCCAAATAACGATTGGTTGGTTTGATCTTGAATATTGAAAACACTGTACATTTTTGGTGTCCCGGTAAAACCGTCCTGGTTGAAGTACGATTTCCATGTAAATCGAGAAGTGTCAAATGAATATGGATCGTGAATTTCGGGTGATAAAATGGGGAATAAGGACTAATCGACAATGCCATGAATTGTTGAATAGGTCCATTCGATAAATTTGTAAAGTTCGAGATTGATCATTTGCATGATAAACTCGTTATATGGTAGGTAATATGATACACTGGTCAGGAACCCTAAGTTTCTTCAACCAGTGATATTCCGCTTTGATGCAGAGATTGTGGGCTGCTGATCAGAAACACGAATGAATTGATGTTTCATCATGCAAAAATAACCCTGACATTGAGTAGTTTGGCTGTATACTCAATTGTAGTTGTGAGCCCTTACTTAAAGGTTATCGATTCGTTCCATTGTAGAAGCCTTTGTGACTTTTATATTCAGTTTTGTTTTCAATATGTTTTCCGCCTTAAAGAAATCATTGAGGATAGAGCCAAAGACCGAAGCGCCAAAAAATGATACTCCAAACAAAGAGGCGAAAGAAGAGGATAGAATAGAAGATATCATCGTAATCAAAGATCTAGATGCGACAAGGAAAGAAGGAGAGACTGAAAAAATCGAAGAAGCGAGAGATGAAGATTTGTTTGTGGTGAAAGATCTCGATGCCAGATTGGAAGAGGAAGATATAAAGAGGGAACAGAATCTGGGAGTTGAAGAGGGATTGGAGGATGACAAAAGGGAACCCGAAACCATCGGAGAGAAACACGTGAAGGAGGAAGATACTTTGGTAGTGAAAGATTTAGATGTCAAGGACGAAATCGAGAGTGTGGAAGAGAAAGATGCTAAAGTGGATGAAACTCACGTGGAAACGGACGTTACCGAGGACAACGTTGAAGAAGAATCAACGTCAGAATTAACGTTACCATCGATATCATCAAAAAACATTGAAATCCCATTATCACCGTCACCGCCGTCGCCACCATCATCAGAAATTGGTGATCATGTTGAAGAAAGCAAGGGGAAACAAACGCCAACGCCGCTTGCCGCTTCGGCAATTTTTGACACCCCTGGCAACGATCGTTGCTTGGTGGGGTCACCGCCGGCAACTACCGCCAATCCTAATTTAGAAGTAAACAAATTTGAGGAAACCAGCACATCCACATCACCACGTCACTCACGTACAATTTCACCAACTCCTATTGAAAATCATAATCACACGCAAAATCAAGAAAAGAGGTTTTCTTCTTCCACAACAGATTTTGAGATAAACGCTCCAAATACCCCACCTGCGACACCACCTAGGGTTGTAAGGCGGGAAAGATCTGCGAGCCAAAGAGAACGCGAGACACTACGTTCGAGACAATTTTCCGAGGCAGCACGATTGCAGAGATCTGCAGAGAAACCCGAGAAGAGCGAGGAAGAGCTCGGGCTAGGAAGAAGAAGAAAGAGATATCAGCATAGAAATAAATCTAAGGGATCAATTTCAGGCTCAGGGGAAGCGTTGAAAGCAGTTGAACCGCTGCATGAGCATCAGCTTGGAAAGATGGCTTTTGCTGAACAGCAACAGTGGATTACGGTGCAACAGAAAACTTTCACAAAATGGTAAGCTGGCCTATTGTATTTGCGAAGCATGTATGGGTTATTTACGAGAAATTAGGTTGAACACCAAGATAGCGCACAGGAAATTGGAAGTAATAGATTTGGTTAAAGATTTGAGCGATGGAGTAAGTTCTCTCTGCGAGGGGTTTTTTCTTAAATGCTAACATAGTAGGTCATTCTCATCCATCTCCTCGAATGCCTCTCCAACGAGTCACTCGGACGATATGCGGCGAAGCCTAAACTACGAGTGCAGCGATTCGAGAACGCAAATTTGTCGCTAGACTTCATCAAATCCAGAGGAATTCAAATGACAAACATCGGAGCCGAAGATGTTGTGGACGGAAATCGCAAAATCATACTCGGCTTGATCTGGACGCTCATTCTCCGATTTACCATCTCCGACATCAACTTGGAGGGTATGACTGCAAAAGAAGGTTTATTGCTATGGTGTCAAAGAAAAACAGCTTGCTACGAAGAGGTCGATGTTCGAAATTTTACAGACAGTTGGAATGATGGCTTAGCATTCTGTGCATTGCTTGATATCCATCGCCCAGATCTGATCGATTATGATACTTTGGACAAGGATGATCACAGAGGAAATATGCAATTGGCTTTTGACATTGCTACTAAGGAAATTGGTATTCCGGCACTTTTGGATGTTGAGGATGTCTGCGACGTGGCTAAACCGGATGAGAGGAGTTTGATGACCTACATAGCCTATTGGTTCCATGCCTTTTCGCAGATGGAGAAGGTGGAAAACGCTGGTCGAAGAGTAGAGAAGTTCGTTAACAACATGCAAGGAGCTTGGGAGATGCAGAGTGCTTATGAGAAGAGAATGAGAGCACTTTTGAAGAGTATTAAGGAGCAGGTTCTTACTTGGCAAGATGCGACTTTCGAAGGTACATATGCGGATGCAAAGAAACAAGCGACACACTTTAGTTCATACAAGAGAGGCCAGAAAAGAGAGTGGGTTGCAGAGAAAAGTGATCTTGCAGCACTGTTAGGGAACATAAAGACGAAGCTCAGCACATACCGCCTTCGAGCTTATGACCCACCCCCAGAGTTGAGGTTGAGTGTTCTAGATGAAGAATGGGCGAAGTTAATGAAGGGGGAAATGGCGAGAGGTCAACTGATAAACGAGACCATCAGGGAGTAAGTTTTATCCATGTGCAAACTGAATTATGCTAATGATTTTTAGTATCAAAAATGCCTTACGAAGATCTTTCGCCGACAAAGCCAACGACTTCGCAACTACTCTGAATACTATGCAATTGGCAATATCAGGATTGGAGGGTGATGTGGAGGATCAACTGGTTCATGTACGCCGATTACATGATAATCTTCCACCTCTCAATCAATTCTTGGATCAAATCGAGGCCATAGACAAGAAATGCGAGGAAGCAAATATTGAGGAGAATGATTTTACGACTTACACATACGATGAGCTTTGTTACGAGATGAGTCTCGTCAAAAATTCGGTTGCGAAGAAGTTGGCATTCTTGGACAACCAGGTAGTGGCTCGTAACATGACAAATCTGACGCCAATACAACTCGAAGAATTCGAAAGTGTTTTCCGACATTTTGATCGCGACGCTACCAACAGTTTACAAGAGTTGGAATTCAGTGCAGCCTTGGCATCACTTGGTCTCGTCTTCTCCGAAGACGAAATGCACGACTATTTCCTCGACACATCAAATGGAAAAGACTACGTAACGTTCGAAGAATTCATCCGATTTATGGTGGATGTCACAGAAGATCAAAATACAGCGGAGCAAGTTTTCCAGTCCTTCCGCGAAGTTGCGGACGGCAAACCATATGTTACAGAAATGGATTTGAGACATAGTTTGGTACCCGATGAAGTCATTGAAAAATTGACTCAATTTATACCGATGCATAAAGGCCCTGATCTACAAGAGGATAGAGGTATGCCACAATATGATTACATCAGTTTTATGGACAAATTACTTGGAGGAAATGAGGAAGATGGAAATGAGGGCGCTTTGAGCGAATTAACCAATGGAAGAAATCTAAAGAGAGCGAGCGGGGGTGGTGGAAAGGCAAATGGGACTCATTGAGATCAAAAATTACTTCTTTGAGGGGGAAAGAAGCTTACAGGTACTCGATTAAATATACTTTGACATAGCCAATGCATTCGTATGGTATATCCTTTTTGTATTCGGTAGTTGGTCGGCCTTGGATTTAGGATTGGGAGGATGGAATCGAATTCTCATGGGAATGGCGAATCGAGGAATAAGCGATGGAGTTGAGAATTTAGTTAACCTGGTTTGCTCTGCTTGCAAACATAATTAGATAACTTTGAAGCATTTGATTGAATTTATGCTTGAAAATTCATATTGTCGAATTTCGTTTGATCTCAGCCCCATTGAGTTTCTGGCGAGTCAACTCAGTCAAGAGACAATCCAATTTGCTCAATATGGTTGGAACTTTTCAAATAATTTTCTAGTAGCTGGGGGTGCATCCAATTATTGAGAATTGCTTCACTTTCTGTTTTTCTCATTGATTTCCTACAACGTTTGATTGCAATTGCCATTAATAAGCATTCATTATTTGTTCGTCGACTTTGCTTACTCTTTTGATTTACTCATTCGCTATATCCTTGATCGGCCTTGTACGCCATTCTCGTTCATTGTTCAAAGACGTGATGACAATCATAAGTATTCTCGCCTGGGAGGCCATTGCACATGGAGTTGACGAATACCAAACCCCGGCATCCCCAACAGTTGGGGGCGCTATCTACTACCTGGTAGGTTGCTTACCTTCCTCACTCTGAACTAGTAATTTGAGTCTCGATCACCTGAACTTCTTCATAAATTGATTGCTATACTCGACTGTAAGCCCAGGTATCCTACAGCCATGAAACTCATCATCGCCGGATCAACTGGTTTTGTCGCCACAGAACGCATCAAACAAGCCCTCTCCAGCCCGGACGTCACAGCCATCATAGCCTTTCCTCGTCGTGAAACATCTGTACCACAGACCCTGCCTGGATGATAATGCTGACATCACCAAATTCAAAGCTGTCATTTGTGATGATTTCTCAAATTATTCGGAGAGTGTGAAGAAGGAACTTGAGGGCGCTGATGCTTGTATTTGGTATTGTTGTTTACTTTCCTCCATTATTATATTTTTGACCCCTTCATTTATCCGCTTACGGATTGATTATTTGATTGCCGAGATGCTAATCAATGCCACAGGCTCATTGCAATAACCCCTTCTAAAATGAAAGATTCGACACTAGATGAAGCGAGAAAAATCTGTGTAGAGTACACAGTAACCGGTCTCGAATCCATTACCCAGCTTCCACGTGAGAAAGGTAGTAGACCTTTTCGATTTATTTATGTTAGTGGACATAAGAGTGAAAGAGATCAGAGTAAACAGCCTTGGGTTATGGGTGATTATCTTTTGATGCAGTTATGTGTTTTTGTTTTCTCCTGGTTGTAATGATTGAGTATTTAATTAGTTCTTAGGGTGAAGCTGAATCCCGTGTCATCGATTTTGCTCAGGCGTCAAATGGGACAGTGGAAGCATGTATAGCGAAACCAGGACTAATAGATGGACCGGATCGTCGGCAAGGGTTGGTGGGTAGTGTATTATTGACACTTGGGAGAAGCCTTATTGGGCTTCCGAAAGTGGATGTTAATCGGATTGCGGCGACTTTGTTGGAGCAGGCAGTCAAGGGAATTGAGAAAGAGACGTTGTCGAATGAGGACCTGGTCAGGATTGGAGATAAGGTATTGAGTGGTTAGATGGAATGGCAAAGTCGATTTAGCAGGTGGTTAATGGTTTTCTTAGTTGCGAAGTTTATCGGGCGGGTGTTGGTCAACCATTATGTATCTCAGTATTGAAATGGGATATCGGCACTATAAATATACATTGAATCGGTGTCTAATTCATCAAATCTAACTCCGACTCAGGCATGGTATCATGACATCCCGATGTCTACTCTGTACCAGGTCCCTGTGCATTGAAACCCCCATTTCCTCAAATAATATTTCCCAACACATTGATCTACCAAACGCCGTGGAATCTACCCCTCAATTACAAACGAATCCTTCCCTGCCTATTCTCGAGCCACCGAGAAAATAGCGACACAAGTACTCCTGAGCCAGCCAATCCCAAACAAGAACCCCCAAAAAGCCATAATTCTACTCTCTTAGAATGCCGCATTGCTATAGCCGCAGCACAAGTAGTCATGTTTTGTTCCGACGTTATGATCATCTCCATTCGCTCTATCTCGCTTCTCTCATTGCGGGTCCATGGGCTTATTGCCCCATGAAGGCCTTTCTCTCCGGAGCCACGAGTGCGGATATTGAAGAAGAGACCGGGTAGTTTCAGTCCATCACTAAGAAGACAATGTACTTCTTGTTTCATTTGGAAGTAATCGTTTTTAGGATCAAGCATAGGAGATTTTGCTTTTTTAAACAGTATATCAAAGCCACCATTCGCGAAATTATTGGTAGAAAAGTGGTAGCCTGTCGCATTTCCGAAACCAAACTTGAGAGCTTCTGTGTGAGTACCGAGGATAGAAGGGAGGAATGTGAAGAGCATGGGAATATCTTCGTGGGTGGAGATGCTGAATACTAGGTTGGTGCATGGTGATGATAGAGGGCAATAATACCCTACGTGGTGAATAGGAAAACCGATAGTATGGGTAATATAATATGGTACAGCCTTCGGAAATTCTGAAGGATTAGGGTACATCATGTCCAGTAGAGCTGGTGGATCGAAGTTAGGATTTAGCGGTCGTCCATTCGAAAGGTGCGGAGTGGTAAAATTAATAAGCTCTGATCGAAGGGAAAGCATAGAGCTGCTGAGAAGTAGTACATACGCAATAGTGTTTGTTGTACAATGGGAAGGGGAGTTCTCCCCAGAGTAATTGGCGCAGATATCGGTGATATTGTTGAATGACACAGATGTCTTTTTAGTGTAAGCGCCTGCTGCTTCAAGCAACCATGCTGACCGGTAATCATTTCCATGGCTCCTGTCTCCGGACTTTAATTCTGATGAAAGCTTGCCTAGACCATTCCTATATTTCGAGGAACCCAAAGTAGCGTTCTCATGGGAGCAATCACTGAAGTTCGTAGTCTCCGCTGAGGAGTATCGGACCGTATTGTACAGAAATATGTTCACTAGTATCACCACCGCCAGGCATTGGATTGCGAGTTTCAGAGAAATGCTTTTAGATTTCCTGGCTGCTGCTTTATCCTCCTCTTGAGCTGTTGAATCGAACGTGGTGATCGGTAACTTTTCTTTAAATGATGCAACACCTGATCGTGAAGACTCCATATTGGGCTGAGATAGTCTCGTTGAATTTTGACCGAAGGGGCTTGATTATGATAGTACTACTCAACTTGAACAAAGGGCAACCATTACTTTTGTATTACGTCTACCCCGCCAAGATCGTGGGTTGACTGGTAGCCGCGCAGCATACCATTACAGAATGTTGGAGTTGCGTTTACACTTAGGCATCTGAGTAATAGATTTGTATCCTTCAGGTAACTCTGAGCTCTAATTTCAGATTTGAGGGTATGCCTTATCATGTCAATGGTGGGGGAAAGTGTTTCGCTGACAATCCATCTCACAAATAGTTCACCAAACTCGGGAGAAGCGCATTTTGAAAGGGGGGGGGGGATGATCGAAAGTGAGTACTTAGCTTAGAACCCCATATTTAGCTTCCACCAAAATCCCTATCTTCCCTTCAATGCCTGCATCAGAGTTGTTTACCTCCAAAACTGTCTATCCGCTCCAATCTTCAGTTATTCGAAATAGATGATGATCTTCACAGGGGGTTAAACGCGGATACCCACCGTGGCGCCTACAATCCAACAAAGGAATCGCAAACCTAGATCATTGCAAGGCTTCTAATGAAAAGTTTGTAATGTTAAGGGCATTGAACACAGCCATAATAGATTTCTCGTATCCTGGAGGTAAAGTGTACTTGTACCTTTCAGGTGATATTTCGACACTTTTGCCAAGTAGTATCAACTCGAAGAATACCATGCGTTCGTAAGTTCCAAGATCATCAAGCGGTTGTTACTCAGTGAAATATGTAATTGAAAGGATGGCATATTCGCCTTTTTGCGTAGAAACAACTTGGATACTCAAGAACGATTGTTTGGTGGTTGAAAATATTGTTGAGGGTTCTGATAATTCTAGCAACACGAGAGAATTTGCAGTGTCCCCCAAATCTCAAACAGGTCTATCGATACTAAGAGACGATAACAGGCGGTGGATTTATTTGAGAAACAACGATTAGCATCTTTCCCCTTTCCTACTCCATTAGCCTTGCATAATGTAGATGGATATCTACTGATATGAGTTTATAGCATTTTTGGGGACAACTTGTGACAAAACTCCTAGATTCTAACGTATATCGTAAAGTCCTCGATCCCAAATTACAGCATTCATTAACTTCTGATAAACCCTCGAGTCTTACTTTCAAGAGGGTTTTAGCCTAGTAGAACACGGTTGCATGATAGTATAATAAAGATGTAACATCGTATATTAAATTGCATAGGTGGGTATTGCAGCAATCGACGTGTTGTGTGCAAATTTGTAGCAGAGAGAGAGAGAGAGAGAGCTCGATAACCAAAAAATTATTGCAGCATATCAGGCCAGTATACCAGGATACGGTGGCCGAAATGCTATTTATTGTGGTATTATCACCTTGCAAACAAAAACAATTCACGACACCACACATCAACAACCGTCCAAGATTTTTGAGGTTCTTGTACTACCGATGGAATTCCTCACACATGAAATCGTATAGACAGCATCCTTATACTATGGAAATGGACTCTCTAGCCAGGAGGTGTTATTTTTTGGTGTAGCCCTTCTTCACGCGTCTTTCCAGGCCGAAGAGGTAAAAAATCACGGTTGCCCCTCGTCTGACGGAGTCGATAGTCCCTCATATATGATTCACCACCTCAATCCTCTCATGCGTTCCCTGTTGAATGTTGTTCAAGAGTACCATGGTTGTACACGCAGATATGCCCGAGGATTTTTGGTGTAGCTACTCCATACACCAGAATACGCCGGTCTTGACAATCTCGAGACAATGAAGCATGAAAATCAAAAATGGGGAATGCTTTCTGTTCTTTTCACAAATTCGATGTATTACCTATCGCAATTGCATTTCTGCGGAGGAGTCTTTGGCCTGAGAAGATCTCGAACATCTCGAGTACGGAGTAGAACCTTTTTAATTCAAATACAGGGACTTCGGGTATCGTACGGGGGTACAATACCTACTGTGCAATCGTTGATCTGATATTTAGTATGAACAGGTATTATTTGTGGGCCAATGCATGAGAAAATGGGGGAGGGTCATTGTCCTTGACATTTTTGCAAGCATAAGTTATCATATGAATTGGCCAATAAAATCCGGTTAGATTCTCTGAAGCTGGAAGCATATCGATTGATACCCCCTGCTTTGTTGGAATATACGTACCTTATTTCAATCAGAGTGCCCGTTTTCCCATTCTGATACCATATCTTCTCATCTCTTTTTTATTTTGGCAATTGCAGGACCTAAGTACATTCCTGTTTTCAAAATGCCTGAAGCTCCAAAATTTCGAATCAGTGTGATAGGCAGTGGTCCAATTGGTAAGCTACTTCTGAGTAGTGTAGCTGCTCATCCAAGAATTGAGTATACACAATTCGAAGCCGAAACATTACCTCTACGTCCCGCCTTTGGCTATGGTATTGGGCCACAAACGCTTGCAACGACGAAGCGGTAAGCTTATTTAGTCCACCAAACCCTTTGTTTTTCTACCTGCTTCTGTTTTCCGATTTCAAATTCTGCTGTCATGTCTCATTGAATATACTCCTTTTGTTTCCGTATACTGTATCAGCACTTCTTTTTTCTCATGTTCTTCCAAAAGTTCGTCCCTGTTAGGCAATACTAACTCCCCGATCTTGCAGTCTTAATCCGGCTATCTACAAGGAACTGCACGACCAATGTTTAGCCGACCCTGTTTGGATGGAATTTCACCACGGCGGGGAGGAAGACAACCATTTGCATACCATTCGTGTCCCAGAGGGAGAAGTCTTCGGGAGGATTGGGCGTGATGAGCTTATGGTGATGCTTGATGCTTTCGGTCCCAAGGATACTCCAATCCAGTACGGCAGAAAGCTTAAATCAGTAAAGAAAAGCACTGATGGCGAATTAACGCTGACATTTGAAGATGGTGGTGAAGATCACGCAAATGCCCTGTGGGCGTGTGATGGTATGAATTCTCTGTGTAGAAAGTTCGTGCAGGGCGAGGATTACATACCTGCAGCTTACTCAGGCCATGTGACATTCAGAGGAAAAGTCGAGAGCAGCAAGATTGAGGCAGAGATTGGAAAGCGATTCACTACAGATACATCTATGTTCCTTGGTATTAAAGGTTGGCACGTATTAGCCTTCCCCATTGATGGTGGTAAATACGTTAATATTGCGGCATTCTCAATGGAGGAAGTTCAGAAAAAGCGTGGAAGAAACTACGTAACAACTACCGATGAGCTGCTTACTTATTTTCCCGGGGCGAATTCCAAAGTTCGGAAATTCCTGACGGTAAGCATTCAGGACATTGGCGGTAATGGTGTTGTTCCTTGAGCTAACAATTTAACAGCTGCTTAATGATCAACCAGGTGGTTGTGTATGCCTTGAACTGACTCACATGCAGACTTTGGGTACCTTTACCAACCAAAGTCTTTGTATGACGAGCTTCGGTGATTCTGCTAACGGAATGCTACCTCATATCGGAGGCTCGATGGCAACCGGATTCATTGGCGTTACTACCTTTCTGCATGAAGAGCTGAATCCCCGTATTCATGCCCTCAACCCGAATGCGAGCAATGCCGAGATTGCCGAAGTACTCATGGAGACTTCTATTGCATATGAACGTAAGCATAAGCCTTTGGCGCAAAAGCTTGTGGACTACTCAAGAGAACAGGGGTTTGTTTTCTCGGGTGGAGTAACTGACGCCGAGGAATTGGCTCGAAGAGCAAGATTTTTGTGGAAGGCTGATTCTTACAATGCTACCGTTTAAGATGAAACAATTATCATCTGTGTTGGTAACTCCACCACGTCCACCTCCAGTTTCAATAAGAAGAAGATGCGCTCCAATGAATTTTGCGTCCGAAATATGATTGACCGATAACTCAAAATCTGTTAATTGGGCACTTGACCCATGTTTTATTGCCCCACTAAGATTATTTGATAGACTTTACATGGAAAAGGTGTGGAGATGTCAAATTGAACCCTGTGTGTGGATATCGCTAGTTCAATTGCTTAATTCAGCAAAATACATAAATCATCCAAGTTTCATTGGTCGATGGTATCTAAGCTTTTAGAAGCTTCGTGGACGGATTTGATCCAAGGTGTTCCCCTTTGCGGCCTTAGGGAACGAACATCCGGGTAAAGTATTCTCATTAGCAATTGGCCCACTTACCAATACAGTGTACTCCGTAATTCAGTTATTCGGCAGCGAACCCCTAATAGCTCCATCATTCATACAGCGGAAAGCAGGCCGGCAAGTGGCCCTTGCTATTATCCTAGATGTGCTTTCGAATCCTAGAAAAGTACGGAGATTGAGTATCGAACGCGAGCACAACTGAATAGTCTTATGAAAATTGTAGTCTCTCTATCGTTAGCGGGTTCCTTTGTTGTGTTGACGATGATGTTTTTTTTCGTATATTTTGTGTAGAGTTGCAAACAACTGCACTGTGCCATCTTGGAAAAGCCACTGCGGATAGTGGTGCGGTACCGACGCAATGGACAGCTAATTTGTACCCCTGGACCATGGTCAGATAAAGCTACCGATACTACTTTCAGCGGCAGCCCCGTGCCACCCTTGTTTGAGTAACCGGGGAACGTTGGAATCAGAAATAATGTCTCAGTATTGTACATTATTATAGCACGGACTAGAGATAATTTTTGCTCGAAGCGAGCCATCTTGAGAACAATGAGAGTGCCCCCCCACTGTTCTCAATCTGCTCCCTGCATCAGGGGTTTTAGTTGATCCGGCTCCTTCCTAAATTGTATGGGGACGGGTATTCTGTGGTGCTCTCTTGAAGACTAGAGTTTATCCTGCTGTGGCCCAAAGATCGGTTTCCGAACAAAATTACCTCAATTCGAAGAAAATCCTTCCGTTTAACATTGTTAGGGGGTTTGCCACATACTTGCCTCAAAACAATGTTTTCAGCAGCCTATCTCCATAGGAACGAAATACAATACAAACCAAAGTTCAATTATTAGCAAGCATTCGATAAGGCTACAACATCCCATCGCCAAATGCAAATTGGACTTGTCAAAGTATCTGGCTCGAACTCGAATTAGAACATTGAAGAACATTTGGCTGTTAGGATTGGATTGAAACGTTGATGAGTGTTGGGACTGGACAGGTATCTTCGATTGGTGTATAAATTATTTCGTTCATTGCGTGCCTATTCACTTTCTGCAAGATATCAATCCCAGGCAACAAGTGATTTTGGCACGGATAAATGGTCATGACCTTCGTAATGGTTGAAAATACAACTCACTTGCTCGTTTTCCTTCAACTTTTTTGACAACTTGTTCCACGTGTATTCTAATGCGAGCGGCGCTTTTGTTTCCAAGTTCATTATTCACTGATAGCGTATGATGCTGCCGGCTTTTCTGCCCTATAAAGACACCGTACAGTCGTTAACTCTGGTTTTCGACCATCGAACTGGAATCCTGGGTATATGCAACAACCATACTTGGTGTTGGCCCCACAGCAATTAATAATGCAGGAGTAGGTAATCTCCATTTCGAACATCACTATATAATCAAAAGGGACTTACTTATACACGTATGTCTCGAGCGGGTTGAATTTAAGTTCATGAGACACCTTGACTGCGCAATTTTCCACAACTTTGTCCGATTTTGCGGAATTAGATTCATGAAGTCATACGATCTAATCAAAATCTTTTAAAAGAGGTAGCTTTTTGATCTCAGGTTTCACCCGACTGCGAAAGGATTTATGGCCATATAGGAACCACGATGATCTGGCTGATAAACCCCCACACAATTGCAGGCCCTCCATTCCTGCAACGGGGACCGAGTTCAACCCTGTTGTAGAACATGCATCGAAAGATACCAGCTGCTGGAATCAGCCTTCAAGATTTTTATGATAAATTATAAATCAGTAGCGAGTTATTCCCTATTCGCGGCGACAAGGGAATAGCAGAGGTACTACCGGTTTCCGCTTAGTGGCTTGCGAGGCTTGGAATTAAGTGCCATGGGTCCCTCGCGCATTTGACGTATCGTTCCTACATGGACAGCAAACCTTGTCACTATCAGTGGTAGAGTTCTGCACAGCAGTCATTTTGACCATGCATATTATTACACCAAATGTTCTACATTATTTCTGTAAAAACATGTGAGCCCAGAAATAAAGTATATCATTCATTCACGTCCCCGCAGCCTTACAGTATCCACTGGGGTTACTAGGCAATTGTCTATGCTGATCAATCTTCTGTCGATTGTATTCTCTTTCGCGCAAGTGTCTTCACGATGAGCACAGTCAATATATCGACCAGTCCTCCGGTTGCGAGTAACCCTCGCGGGGCGGTCGTTGTTGAAGGAGCTACTATTTCAATGGCCTTCGTTGTAATTTTTGTTTGTCTGCGAATATGGGGTCGATATCGCTATAACTATTCGCCTGGAAACTCGGCGCCAAGTTTCGGCGAACCCAGATACTGGATGCTGGTCTCCGACTTAGCAATCGTTGCTTCATCTGTAAGTATCTTAATCAGAATATCACACGATGATTCTAACACTTCTACAAGGTACTTGCCATTATTTTGACTGTGATTGCTTGTGTTAGTAAGTATTTCTGTAGTATATTTTATGGAAAACGCTGAGAGATTAAACAGGCGCGGAATGGGGACTTGGACTTCACGCGAAACTATTGAGCACGACACAGCTTGAGACTACACTTCAGGTTGGTACCCACTCGACAAAACCGTGATTGTGCAATACGTTCTAATCCTATATAGATGTTCTATCTTTATCAGATATTCTATAAAGCAGGATGTGGTCTTTCGAAGATCGCTACTTGTCTACTCCTCTTGGCCATTTCGACTCCACACATGAAGAATTTCAACAAATGTTGCAAGATAATGATTATATATATCGCGGGATATTCTCTCAGCTGCTCCATCGTTTCAGCCTTTCAATGCGGCCTCGACTTTAAGAGTAATTGGATTCACTCGTTAAGACAAACCCACTGCTTCTACAAACCCCCATTCTGGTTTACCCATGCTGGCTTGAACATCTTCGCAAGTATAGTGGTCGCAGCTCTTCCATGGTGGCTATTCTCTCATGTTCAATATAAGAGAAAATATACTATAGCACTGATCATGACCATATTAGCTCTTGCGTAAGTCGTCACTTACCTCATAAACAATGTGACCATATCTAACCTCTTGATAGCGAGATTATCCTCGGGTGTGTGCGTTTGAAGGGTCTTTATACATCTTCTCAAAATCTCAACGATATACCTTGTAAGTTGATCTCAGGACTGTTATAATACAGACGACAGTGCTTACTCAAACTCTTATGAAGATGGTGCTACCACCGGTATACTCGTCTCTCAGCTTGAAGTCAACTTCGGAATAATTTCAGCCTGCATTCCTACTGTTTTGAAGATCATGGAAGACTTTTTTAAGCGATTATTTGGGATTAGCTTTGGTGATACGACAATTGAATCGGGGGCTCAATCCCAATCTCGATCTCGAAATATCGGAGCTATGGGTAGTCACTTGCAGACTACAGACAAGTCGAAGCCTCGCTCGCAATACGAGCGCTTTGGCGACGACGATCTTGAGATGGATTCTATGCATTCAGGAAATAGCAGGGAAAATATTATTCGCGACGACAAAATCCCTGATCAAAAGATCAAGGTCGAAACATCTTACATCGTAGAAAGAGAGATTGATAAATCCGAAAGTATGTAGACGATTAGATTTCGGCAGGGCTGGCTCCAGATAGTAGGGGGAATCATTTTATCTCTAATTTAGCACCTGTCTACCACATACCACAGGAGCTACAAGGGCCTAGAGTAAACATGGCCTCGGAATGCGTTTGAACTTTAGAGCTGGACTCGGTTGTAACAAGATTGTAACTAATTTACCATATCGATGCCCCACTAGCTGTGTGATACCACGGGTGGTATACGGAGTAATGGCAAGATCATACGAGTTAGAGAGCTAGGGGGGGCGCGGGGGTAACGCACTTGCGCGTAACCAAATAATACCCCATGTCGATCACCCCCGTCACGACGGGGGGCACGCTGCAGACTTAAGCGAGTGACAAGGAATATAAATGCTGTATATGCATCTTTCATATGAGTAATCTGGATCGGGAAAAGACCCCGTAATCGATTGGGTAACGTCCATGTGCCGATATCCTTTTATCTACAGGATTCGTTTTACTTTATACCGAAAACTCATGTCGAAACGAATGGTGAATTTATGCTTGCTAAAGGTTTGTTACAGGTTGTTCTAGGCAAACTCTGCATCGGAATTCCCCACAAATATCAATAATTAATCCTACATGATTGCGGTAAAGGCGTTCTTGCATGTTGAGTTGCAGGGCGAATCTTGCGATAAACATTCCCAATTGCTACATCCCACCGAGATTGTTTCTATCAGATTTGTACTTCAACCCTTCTTATCCCTATTCTTTGTTTGTCTAGTAGAAAGGGATACTAATCTATAGTTTGAAGCACCACTGCTCAGCGAAAAAATGGCACAAGAACCAGTCGCCGAAGTGTCTCAAATGGACGAAAAACACTCCGCTACAGAGACCAGCCATGATTTGGCACTTTCTGGTCCCTCTCGATTCGATCAGAAGCTCGCTTTGAAACTTGATCTTTACCTTCTCACACCCATGCTCTTCTTGAACTTCCTGTCTCTCATGGGCCGAACGAACATTGGCGCCGCCATGGTACAAGGCTTGCCAAAAGAGTTGAAGATGGATGCCATGAAAGTTTTTATCTCAGTTACCATTCCCTTGGTGCCGCTGATCCTATTCGAGGTTCCCAGTAATCTCCTCATGCGCTTTTTGGAAAGGAAATACAACTTCTCATACATGAGATATCTATCTCTTATGACTGCTCTTCTAGGTACGTCTATCTTCATAGCCTTTACCATCCTATGCGTTGATATCTAATCTGAACCGACAGGTCTCGTCACTCTGGGCCAAGGTTTTGACCAAAGCTATTCGGCCTTGCTAGCTACTCGCTTCCTTGTAGGAGTATTTGACTCGGGGCTCATTCCCGGATGTATCTTCGTCTGTGCTTTATACTACCCATCAGTGCATCTACAATGGAGAGTTAGCATGCTTATGGTTGCAAATATCGGTTCAAATGTTGTGGGAAATATTTTAGCTTTTGGTATTGCTCACATCCACAGCTCAAATTGGTATAAGGGATGGCGATGGTAAGCCAAATTATTTCTTAATAGTCTGGACGGTGAATTTTTGAAGGCAGCACAATGTTTTGAAAGCAATATAATATCTGAAGGCAATATATTGTCCAAAGATAATATGATGTTTGAAGACAGCACAATATCTGAAAGCAGTATAATGTCCAAAGGCAACACAATGTCTGAAGGCAATATGATGTTCAAAGACAAAGTAATATCTGAAAGCATTACAATATCTGAAGATAAAATAATGCCAGAAGGCAGCACAATCTTCCAAGTGGATCCAGACATTGAAAGCCGTTTAGTGAACTGTAGTCCGAACTACTGGAATTTCCACATCTGTGTTGATATTATACAAAGACTGGAGAGTAAAAGCTAACCTCTGATCCTAGGGTCTTCATTGTCGAAGGATGTCTCACCCTAGCCATCAGTTTTGCATGTCTTTTTTGCAACATCAGCCGCCCCGAAACAGCATCATTCCTCACTGAAGAACAGAAGGAAATCATCGCTACTGAGGTTGAAGCCCGCACTACAACAGTCGGAATCGTCGCAGAATGGAAGATTTTCCTGAGCAACGGTCTCAACTATATCTGGGCCGCATGTTACGTGCTCACATGTTCCACAACCTACTCTGTCGCCATCTTCGCTGCTTCTTTTGTGCAAGCTTTCCATCCTCACTACACCACACCACAAGTCCAGGGTCAAGTCGTTCCTATATTTATCGTATCTGGTGTAGCCTGTCTCTTGGCTGCATATGCAGCTGATCGTTTCAACCACCGCGCCGGCTTTGCCATTGTAGGTTACCTTATCACAGCTATTGGTTTCATCATTCTCAGACAACCAAAGACCCCTGCGCCACATATCTCCATGCTTGGTCTATACTTCGTTAGCATAGGTACCTTTATATCATTACCTCTCCTATACAGCTTGCCAATGATCAACTCGGCTACTCCATACCAGAGGGCCGTTGCAGCAGGGTTCGTAATTGGTATTGGCAACGTCGGTGGATTTGCTAGTTCATGGTTGTTCAGGACCAGTCAGGCACCGCATTACCACGAAGGAATGACTGATTCCCTTATTATGACTTTGGTGGCTCTTGCTTTAATGGCTTTTGCTTGGTTATATATCACAATCGCCAACAAAAGGTTGGACAAGAACAGCACCACAGATGCGGGATCTGATAATGGCAAAGATGGTCTGGTCGTAAGAAGATACAGAGCATGATTTGATTTTTGTATATACCAGTTTAGCAATTCCTAAGAGTTTTAATCATGTGATGTAGCTGTTCCTTACCAAGGTTTAGTTCGCGCTAAGCCCAGAAGCGAACCCCCTGGTTTTGTGGAGAATGTCAATCTCAAGCACGAACTCTGTAGTATCTCGAGTATGTATTTTCCAGCAACCACAACGCGTGCAATTCAATCCCAAACGAAAAAATTATGACTCAGTCCAAGTGTTCTCCTTATCTGGAGAAACGATGGATTGATTTGTCAACTTTCTTGCTGATACCAGCCTCACCAATTCCCACGCGCCATCAATTTCTGAGGCTTCTAGCCCTCAAGGACCCACTATAAACCCCATAAAATGATTTGTTGTCAATTCGGGCTAGCCCGATGTGGAGATCACATGTTCTTCCTTGTTGGTTCTGCCATGTCAGTCCACACCGATTCGTCGGTCTCAACCAATCATGTCTACAGAACGTTGCATTGCTGTCTCCTCTAGATCAGGTTTCCACACTCGCCTCGCTGCACCCACGAGATAGCTTCTCCACTCTCCAGACCGGTTTTTATAATTTCGATCGAATTTGTGAAAATGTGCTTTATCCATAAAATCCTAATTTCTCCACTCCACACATTACTGTCGTTCTTCATTGCGCTCTCAATTCTTATCTTATCACACTTGACCAAGAACATTCATTACTCGAGGCTGGATTTCCTCGTCAAGACAAACGACATCGAAACTGTTCAGAATTTCGAAAAGACAACGAAGAAAAGAAGAAAGAATTGGTGCGGTAGAGTTTCTGTTAGGCTGGAAGAAGAGAATAATCACCACCTCTCAACAAGCGGGTGAGTCGTGGTGAAGAAGTCGATCCAGGAACTGCCGGTCAGGACCTATTCGGAGACAGAGAACTCGCAGCTGGCCTGCATTTGAATCCGGTTGATAACAGAACATCGGTACAGAAGCGCGAATTCGAAAACGAGGAGCTGTAAATCAACAATTCAATTGGAAAATGGATATTTCCTGACACGGCAGTACCATCTAACGATTATTCGTCGCCTTCTTCTCATGGATCTGGAGATCAACACCCCTTAAACGGAACCAAAGAACTCAACATTGTGAATACAAATTTGCCCTCCGATACCGACAGATCTATAGACCTTGACTACTTCAACCCAATCACTGAGCAAATTTCTGAGAATATGAAAAGCTATTTGAAGCATCTTTTGCCACCTTCAATCCCACCGGCGGGGCCAAAATCACGATCCCAGTCCCCATCCAGGCCTCGATCTCACACTTCATCCGAGAAAAAGCCTGAGATTAAGTCCAAGCCAAAATCTCGAATGGAGCCTCAACCTTCAGTCCAGAAGGGCAGAGCGTCTTCATTTCGCCCACGTACCTCACGGTCAAAAGTTACCTCAAGTGGTTCTTCCAGTTCTAACTCGACTTTAACGTCTGACGAACTCACAGCCCAGAGACTTCAAGCTGAATGGGATCGCGAGGATGATCTTCTTCAATTACAACTACGATTTGCACGCAATCTAGAGACTCGAAGCCCCTCGCCGTCTCAGTTTGAACTCGATAGACTAGAAGCGCAAAGATTGCAGGCTCAAATTGAAGAAGAGCAAGCTGCTTCTGACGCAAGACGGGCCGCTCGTCTTGAGAGGGAAACGGAAGAAGCTATCAGAATTGCAACCGAGTGGGAGAATGAGGATAGTCATGCTGCCGCTTTGCAACGAGAATGGGAAGAGGAAGAAAGGAGACTTGGTGAGCAGGAGGATCTTGCGAGGATACTGCTTCGAAGGGACGAGGAAAGGGCCGCTTCGCTTGAAAGAGACTTAGCTGCAGCGCAGGTCGCTCAAGCTCAATGGGAACAAGAAGTCCATCAACAAGAGGAGCAGACCAGAAGAGTGTCAGAGGATGAGGAGAAAAGGGAAAGACAGGCAAGGAGAAGAAGAGAGGCAAGGGAAGCTGCTGAGGCAAAGCGGAAGGCTGAATTAGAGAAAGAGAGGGCGGCTCGCAAGGAAGCTGAAAAGAAAGTGAGACTTGAGACAGAGCGATTGCAACGACAACAAGTTGAGAAGAACGTTAAATTGGACCGAGAGCACCGAGCAAATGAGGACGCCGCAAAGAAAATCCAATTAGAGGCCCAGAAGAAAGAAAAGTTGCGCGTTGCCGATGCTAAGAAAGCGCGTGAGTTAGCTGACAAGGAAAAGAAGGCAAGACAGGCGGATTGTGTGTCATGTATGGAGGCGGGAGAAAAAGTCAATATGTGTGTACTGTCCTGCAAACACGCTTATTGTGGAGAATGTATCGCGGGTAAGCAGCCAGTTTCAATTTTTCTTGCATGAATGCTAACTCAATCAGGTGCCTTCCAATCTGCTCTTTCATCCAAGACACGATTCAAGTGCTGCAAGGTGAATGTGGTGACCAACCTCGCTTCTCGCTGGCTTGATGCAGCTTTCATCAGCTCCTACAAATTGATGATTCTCGAGCAAACTACCAAGGATCCTCGCTACTGCTCCAGCAAAGAATGTGCTAAATTCATTCCACCAGCCAACATACATGGAACCATTGCCATTTGTCAAGCATGCAAGCATCGTACATGCGCACCTTGCGGTAATGGAGAGCATTCCGGAGTTTGTAAAGAGGATAAGGAGGGTCTAGCAGTACAGGCTTTGGCGGAGAAGGAGGGCTGGAGAAATTGTCCTAGGTGTAAATTCGTGATTGAGAAGAATGAGGGTTGCCTGCACATGACTTGCAAATGTATGTTTGAGTGGTGTTGGGAATGTAAGAGAGAGTGGAACGAGTGTAAGAGCACTTGCAAGAGAGAATGACAATGTGGCGGATATTTGCGAAGATGAAAGAAGCATCAGATTGGTCCCACATAGTTAGAATACTTCCTAAGCAATACATTGTCCCAAGTTCTCAGAGTTCTTTTGAGTAAATAATCTGTTCCAAATAATTGAAACACCTGGAATCGTGGTCATCTTTGTCTTCAGTACCCAATTAAATTAGCGCTTGTAGGGTGGTATTGACATTCCAGATGCAATAGACGCGACCTTTCTCTTTCTCTAATTGAGCGATGCTAACGGCAAGACAGTTCCACTCGCAAGTCGTTTTACCATATCCAATCATTTGACTGATATTGTTCTCACAAGTCTAGAATACTGTATTAGTAGAGAGAGATATTGACATCCCGTAAGCCCGGAAATATATGACGCTCGCGTACATTTTCAGGGGGTGGGTGGGGGTGAAGGACGATAGAGAAGAAATCATTTTGAAACAAAGCATGAAATAAACCCTAAACTACCCTATAGACGTCGAGCTATACGATGCGATTGATTACAATTGATGGATCGAGAAAAGCTGAGAAATAGACTATCATTGCAAAGACGGATCCAAGTCTGAAACAAAGTCGAGGAAGTCTTCATCGATTATGAACGCACGAGGGCAGAATTCTCACCGCTTTACAAAACCTCTTGGTGACGGAAAATCTATTGTTCCGGTCGAGGCTTTGTACGGCTGGATGTGCTTGAAATGTACTGGCTACGACCGATAACTTTCATATTATTAGACTGGAAAGAACGGAAAGGTTATTGTAATGAAGTTTTGTTTTGAATTGAAGAATGATTGCCGTTATATTGGTAAAAACAAGTATCGTATAAATAGTCCATTGAATTAAATACTTCATCCAATTCCATTATTCTTTTCCATATTTTATCAGTGTCGTCATTTGCTATCTTTCCGCCTCACTCATTTACGTCCCGTCAAAGAGTTTGTTCTCTACAACCAATAAATATACACACAACAGGACACACCTGGGCATTCTTCGAATGTGAGGAAGAGATGAGCGGGCTTAGAACGAGTATCTGGGCCCCCGGTAGCTATCGCTCCCCGAGTTACAATGGTTCCAGCTATAAGAATTCCTCGCGAGAGAATGCGTCAGTCTCTACTACCCACTCGCATACCTCAAGAGAGATGAGTAAGAACCGGGCAATCGAAACGACCCGCGAAATAATTCTGGATGGCGAATTGGCAAATAATGAGCCACGGAAGAGTTCTGGTGGGCTGAGCGCCAGTCAATGGGCACCGCGCGATTACCCCGGAAGATCAAAAACAGCAAATCGTCAAGAGGTTTGGACAATGGTATGTTTACACACTTGCTTGGAGAGATATGCTCTGCTTACCTTCTAACCCTTCTCAGGTCACGCCAACCTCGCAACATAAACCGATGGCTCATGCGTATAATGGCTCGAGTCCTGCATACACCTCTCCAGACCTCGGTCTTCCTTACGAGGTACAACATTACATTCTCGGTATGATGCAGCGGATCATGGAGGAGGGGTGTTATACCTTTGCATCGCGATGGATTCCCGAGGTACTACAAAGGAACAATTGGACGTGCTCGGAAGCGGTTGAACTGTCTACATGGAGAACGATCCTTCCGGAGAATGTCCCATCAGAAGCCATTACCACGCACGGCAAATCTCTTCACCAATGCCTGGCTAATGCTGTCCGAATACGAAACTCTGCTACTCATCGGCATATCTTTTCGAGTCAGGAACTACGTGGTTTGGCACAACAAGCCGAAGACCTCATGAGCCTGCTTTCTGACCACTCGAGGCAATTAAAGTTTCATAAGCTGTGGACTGAATTATACGATTGGGAAAAGCTCAGTGTAACGGACATGCAAGCCGCCAGATACAAGATGGAAACGGCACTTCAACAGATTGGGGAACGTCCTATGGAGGACGATATGGATTGGACACCGAACGTAATCTCATTAGAAAAAGTTCCCGCGGTAGAGATAGGACCAGAAGAGGTCGAGAATCACGAAGTTCATGATGCAATGGAGATCGACTAAAGAACATACTCCAAAGGAATTATGGGATGGCGAATTGGCGTTAGATTAATCGTAGGCTGTATAAATTGGGAAGATCATAGCTTCAGGAGTACTTGTGGGGGTATATCGGGTCGGTAGGATTTCAAATACCCTTTTTGTCGCCTTTTGGCACATCTTAAACGCATTGTTTGAGGCACTTACGGGCATAGACTTGTTCTAAATCGGTTTCTAGGCAGAAACATACAAATGAGATCAAATTGTTCCACACTTTAAATGAGGCATCCTTTGCTATATGATATATATGTTAATCCCTTTTGGAACTTAGAACCACTGCCAGTCTTAGTCAAAAAGAATTATTATCAGAGGAAGACTCAACACCAGCGTATTATACGAGTTTATCGAGAGTACTGAATTACAAGCTACAGGTTGTACTCGAACACTGACCCAACTCCAATTCAAATACATCCTGCTCCGCTGGGCTGTACAAGCACTCAGATCTCTCTCTCCACCATAAACTCCACCTTGTCTCACCCAGTCCGCGAACTCACGTAAAGCCTCTAGCCCGCCCCTGCAAACCTCACAGGCCACCATCTTGCATTTCTCGCAGAGACTTGCCACTGTCTCGTGTTCTCCGAACTTGCAGGGTGTCTAATAGTCCGGACTGCAATCCAACAATGAAGATTATCAAATCCCCAAACCAATTAGAACATTCAAATCATTGAAATATTGAATTTGATTGGAATACTGAATTATTTTCAAATTTCTAATTGCTTTAGATATTCAAAACCTTATATTGTTGGACTACAGTCCGGACTATTGGATACCCTGCTTTGAAGGAAGTTTGCAAATAACAACGTCCGCAAATATCCCCTCTGCCCTCAGCTCCAAGTGGCGTGCTTAGATGATCGCCTAGCGCAGCTGATTGTAGTGCTGCTTACAATATTCTATTGAAAGCTACAATTACTTCTATTGCTTCTATTGTTCTGAAATTATCGCTTAGCGAGGTCCAAAGTCTTAACAATAGGGGGAAAGTCAAGCGATTTTTTCGGTACACTTCGAAACTGAGAGTCCATTGTCTTAATCACAGTGAATTTCTCGCCTATTCTCATTCCGAGAATAATAGACTTTGTTTTATGGTTTTCGAAATGGGGTTTACTAGCATAGCATTATCTTCTAGTGATTACCAGCCGACAATGGTCATTGTTTCGCATTTGAAGAACTGTCAGATTCAGATGCAACAATTGAGCCTCATTCTCCGTTCTTGTATATTTCGGATGTCCAATGGAGGGCCTAAAGCTCCGCTCTCTTAGCCTATCGCGTCCATAGTTGTTTCTTGTCCAAATTTGTCGATACAGACCACCGATCTTGGATGCGATAAGTAATAGCTGCTATCACTATTTGTCCCAAAATTGATATTCCAATACCAAACAGAGGATGATAATCTAAATATGCACGCTTGGGTGTGAAAAGGACACACGTTTATGCCGGTCGTGTCATTTAAATAAAGTACATCTTTTGATCTGAAAAACCCAATCAGGGACCTCAACAGAATGAGCTGGCCTTATGCAAAATAAGTATCCCGAAACAAAACCATAGCAACATTTGATAAAATTGTGTGGTGATCCATGAATATTTTGGGCGAAATCAATACAATAAACACATTGGTCTCAAGGACATAGATGCTACTAGAGACCACTCGATCGTCAAATTTCCATGGCAACAGAAGGATACTGGAGCGAATGCAGGTCTTTGTTTGGAAGCTGGCTCAATAAGACTTTGCAGCCTTTATCTCTGGAATCAACGTTTTGGACTACCCACTCAACTTGCGGTGTGGAGAAGATCTCTGGATTCTCAAACCCCCTAAAGTCTCCATTATGAATCAGACACCGATGATGAGGGCGATAGAACGAAATCTAATTTCGAAGTTTACGGACGATTCTTGGAGGAAATGAATCAATAGTGTGAAATACTCGACTTTCAAACACATATGAAAACAAAATTATTCATATATGGAGTAAACATTATTTCTTCCTTCAGAATCGGCGCTACCTTTTGGAAACAATCAGCTTCAGCTCCTATAAGCACCCTAGTCCCAAAAGCGATGAAAAATGCAGCACACTGGTTTGTATCTCGGTAAATTCATATTGCTATCTCTCATGATTTTGACGTTGTCATGCTCCAGAATCATAAGAAAAGCTAATTTCAGGAGTATTCATGTCTCGATATTTGATTCCAATACTTCAATATCCTCGTCATCAAGGCTTTTACACACAGATACCAGTAACGTCCTCTCCATGATCTGAATGTAAATCAGAGTTCTCAGCTCCTCCGGTATCCATATTTCCTGATAATCGTTTGCTAAAGGAAACACGATGTAAATCCCATCGTATCAGACTTCTTCCTCTTTCCATTCTGTAAAGCATTTCAAGTGGAAGTTTCGAATTTATCATATACTGACAAAAACCTGCTAAAATCGATATTACAAATTTTCCATTGATATAGTTCCTTGATTTCAAGAATACAGTCTTAGCGTAAGTGCCTTATGAACACGATGTCTGGTACGAGATGGAAGTTGATAATAGTGCGGTGATGTATACATATTCAAATATATAAGAACATTGATACTTACCCCATGAGCTTATGATTGAATATCATAAAGCCGTAAGGAAAGATGAGGTGTGCCCAGAAAACATGGTCAAAATCATGACATGCATAGGTACCTATAACAACACTTTTGGATCCTATTTACAATCAAGCATCAAGGTAGCCCAAGACGTGATTCAGTTACAGTCCAGAATCAAATAAACTTTTGACTTCGTACCTGCCAAGATCCAAGCCAGCTCTAAAAATTGTTGAGCGGTACCGGTATTCAGGTCAAGGGAACTAGATAACGGTTTCGGCAACGAAAACAACTAGTGTTATGTTATCGGAAAATCCGTGCCCAGGGAAATAAAAAACGAGGGAATTCTTACCAACACCATAGCACATATATACTAGCATAGATGATTGCATTGAGCCCTAAGCAATTCCAGCATTTCAAGTCCTCCACTTTGGTATATTCCTACCCCAAGATTCTTATCTCCAAAAACTGCAGATATGAAAATATCAAGAGACCAGACGGGATACTATTACCAATTCCCAGACTTTTCCTATTCCCGCTTGTAGCTCTAGCTCTAGTGCCAACTCGGCTAGATATGCTGTATATTTGGCGCAAGACGAATCCCGAGGCAGAAGTCTTGGCGGCGGGGTGCATATTTGGCGGGGAGCTAGCGCGGGGTCGTTAGTAGGTTAGTTGGTTGGTTGGTTGCAATTAATCAGGATATCATTGATGACGCGTGTAAAACGGGCTGACTAGTTGGAAAGGCTAATTGATAGTTGCGGGCCTTGACAGTGGATGGATGGGATTGAGCATTGGGTTAGTGGTGACTAGAATGAGTGTTATACATATTGTGGTGTTTGATAAATCTATTGCTAGTCAAAGACGAAGTCACGTAGAGATATAGTAGATCGGAGAAGCACATCAGATCATTCACCAAGGACCCAAAGAATGAGGTAAGACGTTTGCGTTATTCATTATCTATTCCCTTAAACCATTTCATAATCAAATATTTTCAATATCGAATCCTTTCAATTATTAGTATGTACCCATTATTTCGTTTTGTAAATTGATACTTTGTGATGTGATAATCATGCCCCTATTGCCGCATCCTGTGCCCGTTCATATCTGTCGTATGTGATGTGATCTGTCGACCCAAAAATGCAGTGAGGGGTGTTTTATTTTCCATTCCGATATCTCCAGTAAAAATCCCTTATTGAATCCGTCGTAACCATAAAATGTATTATCAAGAATAGAAAATGTCTCGTCATATGATGTGCCAGGGGAACTCTACAAAAGAGCAGCAAAGAGACCAATGGCAGCCGCAGCTAAAGAGCCACTGATCTGGTAAGCGTTGGCGGCGCCAGTAAAATCAGCGGGGGCGGATGTTGTGCTGGAATAGGTACCATTCGTTGGGGTGGCAGTAGGAGCCTGAATCTGGCCATCGCTGATTTGAGAGATGACTGGACCGGCAAGAGAAGTGCTCGTTTCGAGTGTGGCGGCACTGGTGGGGGCCTGGATTTGACCATCTGGAATCTGGGAGACGACGGCCGAAGGAGCGGCAGCACTAGTGGGAGCTTGGATCTGACCATCGGGAATCTGAGAGACCACTGCTGAAGAGATGGCAGCCGCGGATGTTGCACCTTGAATTTGTCCATCGGGATTCTGAGAGATCTCCGCTGAAGAAATGGCAGCCGCGGATGTTGCGCCTTGAATTTGTCCATCTGGAATCTGACTGACAGGAGCACCGGTTGGAGATGGTGCAACGGAGGTAGCACCTTGGACCTGGCCATCGCTAATCTGAGTGATTGGCGCACCGCCAGCAGATGTAGGGGCTTGAATTTGTCCGTCACTAACCTGAGAGATAGGAGCGGCCGAGGTTGCACCTTGTGGTTGCCCATCTGATATCTGAGAAACCGCTGCAGAGGACAGAGAAGCGATGGCAGTGGCAGTTGCTTGGCCATCAGTCGATTGTCCGACGACGCCAGATCCAGCAGCTGAGCTGCATGCAAATGTTTGGATCAAAATTTGGGAGCATTGTTCACCCTGCGATTCAGTGTACAAATTGTTGAATGTACCCGAGAGGCATCTGTTGAAAGTCGGAAAGTCAATATTGTCTATTAGAGGAATATTTGGGAGGGAAATGAGGAATGAACGCCACATTTCAAGGAAGAAGGATTTGTTTGAGGAAGAGGGAAAATGGGACTTGAGATCCGGGCATAAAAGCAGGGATGAAAGAATTTTAAAACTTGTGAGATTTTTACGTACTGGTAGAAAACAGCGGAACCTCCAAGAGCGAGAGAGCCGTTTGAACAAACAGACCAGCCACCAGTATAAATAGCTCCAGTTTGTGGTGGGCCATCGAATTGGAACTGAGTGTTTGACGCAATGTATCCTGTTCTATCCTGCTGGTCCTTAAGAACACCATCGTTGAGTGTGACGGCAAGAGATGATGAACAGTCGGCACGCTATAGACAGGTTAGCTAGATCACATCTAACCATAGATTGAAAGAAATAGAGATATATTCACCTTTTGCTGACGCTTTGCTACACTGCTAACATTTACAGTAGAGATTTGAAAAGCGCCAGAATAGCTAGTGGCACATCCATCAGGAGCAGATGCGGTTGGGGTGATGAGAGCTGTGACCTGAGCATATGCGACAGATGCCAAACCAGCAACAACAACGAATGTGGTCTTCATATTGAGTTTGATATGGGAGCGAGTGCGTGTGAAGAAGAACGATTATTCCAAAAACGAATGAGAATTTTACAGATGATCAATATAGACCTGAATAAATGGGATGTAACGATGGAATTATGAATGGCAGGATTTTGTTGTTTATGTAGGAGTTTGAATGACCACTAGCTACTAGTATCTAGATACCTAGATACCTAGTGAAAGCTACCGGTCAGAGACGGCGCGGGGCTAATATTTCCATGACCTTATTGGGATAGGCAGGAGAATAGCGCTGCCCATTGCCCAATGAAATATTGACCATGTTGGTTATTGAATCACTTGATACAAAATTTGACGATTGACAATGTAGAAGTGGTTAAATTCGACCCAAGTGTACCTAGGTACCTTCCGAATCGCTGGATCAATGAGGCACAATACATCACTAGTCTAAACATTTGGTGGTGATTGGGTAGCCATTGGCGGGGTAGACAACCATTGAACCCTCTCTCGATCCCAAGTGGTGAATGTGCATATTTTGTGGGAATGCCTGTACAAAGCTAGAGGAAGAGGAGACTTTTCTCCATGTGAATACAACCAATACAGAATAAAGAGGCTCGGAAAGATATGCATGATTTTCGAGTCTTGTGTGCTATAAGTTAAAAGAATGGCAGGACAAGCCTGGGCAGGTCAAAAAGCAGGTTGGAAAGTATGTGAAGTCCCGTATAAGCTCAATTACCTCAAAATATACTTTCCCTATGGTGGAATGATCGCCTCAACAACACGAGTATAATTGGTAGAATTACCATTTGAATTAGTGTGCTGCGGAGAGTAATTGAGTTTATACGGTGGTGCTAAGAGGGGTATCATTCGCAATTAGTCTTGGGGATTCAGGACATTTTAACCGGAGAAATAATGATAGTGCTGATTGGCAAAACTACTTGCTAATAGCGATATAAAAATAGAATGAATTTCGATGATTCTATGATATTGAAAATCGAAGTAGATCCGGATCGTAATATGAAAGGAGAGGGGGGAGAGATACGGTTGGCAGTGGCTTAAGATAGAGGGGTTACCATCGAAAAGCCACGAGGTATCGATTATGAAGATGTCACTACATCTGTGCGTTACTTGGTGAATGAAGAGACTTCATCCAGATGATCAAAGTTTATCTCTTTGCCAGTTCATTAGTGAAGTGAAAGTTAAGAAAATAGGAAGAAAATAGATTGATGTTAAAAAGGGCGTACCAATATATACTCCTTTGTCATATAATACAGAGTTTTTGTTTTAGCGCCTAGGTACGGAGTAACGTGCCTCGAATACGCACAGTCGTAGGAGCACCAGAGGCTAATCAAGGATTAGATAAGCTACTCAATATCTACCACCTACACTGTTGCTAACTTGCTACTTGGAATCAAATCCTGCGAGTATCGACCATAAAATATCTACCTAGGTAGGTACCATGGGTAGTTATCTAGATATTCTCGGTATTCTCGTATTTTAATATGCCCATTGGAATCACAACATCGACAAATTCGACACCAAGAACCAAGAACCTTTAAGACGGATTTCCAAGATCCCCGGATTTAGTTCAGCCTCTATCTTTCAATCCATGCTCAACAAAATGCTCGGCGAACATTAGGTCGAAAAATACCTCACAGAGTTAATTATATGCACGTCATCATCATCATCATATCATACTCAAATACGCAGTACGATGGATCACAGCATTCCCCTTATCTTTTCCGCTCTCGGACAATTGATCTGTGAAGACTCGAAAGATACATCGTCAGTATCCTCACTAATTGGTTAGTTTTGTATAACATGCATGCTGTTCCAGATACAACGAGACATTGTCGTGATGAAGACCTTGTCCATTTCAAGTCGTGGCTGTGAGACAAATCCGACGGCCCTACAAGAACCAAAGATATATCCTCGAATTACATGATACAGATGATCATGTCTCGTTGGCATTGCTCGCTCAACCGTCAGTACTATACATACCTGAGCATCAAGCCGACGCCTCTAGATGATCGATTAATGATTGCAACACAGACAGGCTTCAGGACGCTAATGCGGGGTTTGTTGCACACAAAACAGAGCAAGACGGGTTCAATTAGCAGCCCAAGTACATCACAAGAGGCACAGACATCGAAGGATCACAATGAGGGATACATTGCATATTCGATCGAAACTTCTGTCGCTCGTCAAATGATGTTGAGCCTGAAAGCCCAAAGAACCCGGCAAGAGTTCATACATACTTATCAGTCTTATTTAAATTCATTTTCGGGTATTACCTAAGCTAACACTTACATACAATCGTGAACCCCTCGACTCAACACCTCAACGTGGCATTCTATAGTCTATTCATCGACACACTCTGGCTCTATCAATTCTATGATATCTCCGTATTCCGATACCCATCTGCCGACAAGTAAGAAACTTTTTTCAGACCAGTGCAGCTTGAGGAACATATAAGCGAAAACGATGTTATTCGAAGAATGGAACAACCTGGCAACATGCACAAAGTTCTGCCTGCGACTGGAGGGTACAATGAAACGAGGGGCACAAAAAATATGTCTCTTTCCCTGGTTATATTCAAATACAGCGAATAAAATTTCCTGATCACCACAGTTCCTTTTATTTGGTCTCTATGTACAAACTTGAACGGAATATTGCGAGAATATATTTCAGCGGTCCATCTGAAGTCTATTTCAGTGACCTATTTGGTGCTTAGATGAATATATATTTTGGGATTTCGAATGATTTTCAAGATATGAATTATCTGAAAGATTGAATTTGGTACCTTAATGACTGTGCCCGGGAATTTCCTCAAAAGATTCAGGATGAGATTCATCTGATAGCCCTCCAAAAAATTGTTTCTTAAGTCTAAGCCAAAGGATCCGGTAAAGTGACTGGTGTATCCGTCCTCAACTTATTCGTAATCAATCCCTCAAAGGTACTACTCCAGCTTACTCTTGGAGTTAATGGGTCCAATCCCCAAAGCTCATCCAAAAATCCAATAATACTCGTATGCGTGTACTCGCCTCCCTTGTTCTTTCCCTTCTTCTCCACCACTCCCTTGCCAACCCACGGACTGATCAGAAGCGTTGGAACACGGACACCCAAGCGTTTGAAATCAAATGTCATATTTTTTCCATCGGGTGCCTTTTCAGTATATGTGAGATCATCTCCAGCTGGTACGTTCGTGGGGGGAGGAACATGGTCGCCGAAACCGCCGTGCTCGTCGAACGTGAGGATAAAGAGGGTTTCGTTCCATTGCGGGGACGATCGGATAGCTTCATAGATTCCTTTGATAAAGCTTTCGCCGGAGGTGATGGGCGATGGGGGGTGGAATGACTGATAGGAGCAGCACTCTGGGTTGATATATGTGAATTGGGGCAGTGTGCCTGCAGCCGCATCCTCGTAGAATTTTGTCAAGGGGGCAATGTTAGTTTTATATGCACCAGAGCTAAGGGTCCAGTTGTAGAATGCAGCATCTGGGTTGAAACCGAGACCGGGACCGAGGGTGGAGTTCTGGTAGTTCATCCAGGTGATGTCGTTTTCGGAAAGTTGTTGGAAGATGGATTTCACGGGAATACCGTAAACGTTGAAAGCGTTGTCATTTTTCCCGTGTCCATACGATGTTCCACTCGTGATGTAGGCACGATTGGGATTGGTAGGACCCGGGACAGAAGCGAACCAGCGGTCGAAAAGAACGAAATTTTCGGCCATTGTGTTGAAGACCTTGACTTGATCAGGGGTGTAGTAGTTGATGGCTTCAGCGGCACGGGTCTTGTTCAAGGTGCTGTAGGTGATGGATTGTTCTGTCACAAAACCACGCATGCTTTCGGATTGTGATCCAGATGGATGATATGTTGTGAAGACTTATATAAGTTAGCGAACGGTACAAGTTGTCTGATAGTCCGGACCAGCAGATTGGAGGTAAGCTTTCATTTTTGAAAGCAATATATCATCCAACCGAATTCAGCAACTCAAACTATTTGAATCATTTAATTTGATTCAGATAATGAAAAGTTTCGATTACTGGACTGCAGTCCGGACTATTGGAAACACTGGAGTAGCGATAGAAATAAAGGAGAACCATACGTTGCATGTTAACACCACTTATACTGTGGTTTGGATCGTCTGCTGCGACATCATTGGCACGAGGCCCAGCACACACATCGGCCTTTTGCCCAGGATTTGACGCATTCCTTTTTGTCTGTCAATTGAAGTTCAACAATAATTGTAAGCTTTTGGGAAATCTTACATAGAATTGCAATAATTGTGGTGCAATAATCCATCAATAGCTGAGTTGTAGCTAAGACCACCCGCGAAGGTATCAAACGATCTATTCTCTTCGACGAGAACGACAACATTCTTGATTCGACTTTTCCACGAATTGTCAGAAGTCTCGTGATACTGAATATTCTGGGGAGCAGCTAGAACAACGCCAGATAAGGCTGCAATCGTTATCACCTCGAGACCGAACATTATGATACCAATAAAGATATTATTTGCCCTTGAGATCAAGTCGTGGAATCGAAGATTCTTGCTGCTTCATATACACTCCCGGCCACCGCCGGCCGTGGGACTACATTTGACAGCAGAGCACTAAGCACATGCACGTGTAGCCGGTGATAGGACAATGCTACATCATGGATATTGAAGTCGTACAGGAGAATGCAGATGGATATAGCCTCGACCCTGAACTTGCAGATATTTCAGAAAGTAGAACTTTCTACCTTCCTAATTCTTCGATCATTTTGCACATGGTGCAAGTCATTGGTCAAATATATGCGTATGCGAGGACCCTGGTGTTACTATTTCTTAATAATAGTTTGCACGGAGAAAGTTTACTCCCGTCGACCTCAATCAACACTGGCTCGACTGGGTAAGATTTCGATATCTGGAGATTGAGGGTGGGGTAAGTCATGTTGATCTGCGGATATATGTATCGGCTTTTATCCTTCGCAGCCAGTCGAATTCCGGCAACGAGCACGTGTGGGATTGGAAAGACGAGTAAGAAATGGTGAATTAATAAACACGGGAACCGGCAAAGTAACATACCTCGAACACATCTGTCTCGCTTTCTCTATGCGGCTAGAACCAGAGGTGTGAATAACGAGCTTACATAATTTACAAATAACCCCCTCTCAGGATAAAGCTTGAAGTTTTGGAACCAAGTTTCCAATCGCTCTGTTATGCCACCTATATATTTCTCACACTGATGAGCCATATTTGCAGCGTGATACTTCGAAGATGACCGCAGAACGAAGTGTTCAGTCTTCTTCCGAATTCAAACGATACATATGTAGGAAGTACTGAGGGGAATGGTGGGTGATGACAGAGCTTTATTAGCCAGAGAGCTAGATGAGCACTTTTTACACTTTTTGCGATAGTAACAGCTTGAATCTAAGATAAGCTGTACATAATATCTATCACAAACTGATAATACCGGGGATAGGAATTCCGTCCATGAACAGAAGAAAGCTCGAAATCTTTCTGAATTCCCGTGTGTCACGTGTGCACTTCCCGTCGTGATTTTGCCCCACTAAAGATACGAGGCTGGGAAGTTGTCTCGAGTGGTGTTGTTTTGTTTGCCGACCTCGGGGATTTTCTTATCTCACTAAGGATGGCAGACTTCTTCTACATATCTAAGTATTGGTATCGGTCAATTCAAGTATTACTAACGCGGACTTCGTCTTAGACAACTCGGTCTACTTAGAGGATGTATGGAAGCTAAGTGCTATCTTACAATTTTCAAGCCGTAAAGGTATTTGCCAATCGCTAGTCATGACCACTATGTTGCTACTTTTCTATCAGTTCTTACTACAACTCAGATTGCAATAAAGCAAAACCTCGCTATGAGGATACCGAGTTTTGTTACTTTTATTAGGGATATACATGTTCTCATAGAAGTCTCGACTTAGTAGTATTCTAGATTCCGAATAGTTTCGACTGAATACTACTGGGTAATAATTTCTCATTGCTCCATTACAATCGAAATTTTCTCAAAAAATCACAGTATCGTTCCGATATCTAGCTTCTAATTTGTCGGAGAACCTGGTATTTGAGAAGTTGAGAATATTCTGAAATAAAAGGTTGAAGAATATAGGTCTTTCTCCGATTCAAAATCCAATGGGATCGAAAAGAGGATTCTTACAAAGAGGTTTTACTGAATTGACGTAGCAAGTGCAAGCTTTGATAGATGCTTCTCACCAAAAGTCTTCAGATGAACTTCGTTGTGTAGTAAACTTTTGATCCATCCCACCTTACTCATTTATCTTATCTATGCGGGGCAACCTTTTCCAGGATGAACGAATGCCGGAGAAAGAGATATGCAGGAACCCATCATCGTATCTTGAGTTTCTTGGCCATCTTATCGGCGGGATATTTCAAGATAAATTACTAGTATTCATGGCTCTCAAGATAGTATTCCACTTGTATCCCGTTGTTGAGAGTATAAATATCTGGTTTGTTGCTATCGTTTGGGTGAACAGACAAGTATCGTGAGCGATCGGACGAATTCCCCTTCGTTAAACCAAGACTATGGCTTTCAGAATGTTAAAATCGGCTGCTGTGACAATGTCCCTGATGAGCATGGCAAATGCTGCCATCTCAATCTCGAAGACCGGAACTACCGTTGCTGTTAATGGCATCAGCTATTATGTTGGGGTCGACGCTGTTGCAACCATCCATTCCAAGCCGAGTACAGCTGACTTGGTTCCTTTGACGGTTATGAAAAGTTCAGAGAAAAGTTTCACCGCTGCTACATTCAAATCATTAGTTACCAACTACACTGCCTTAGACGATGTTTTCAATCCCGGATTCTTGGAAGGTATGCCCATTTTTCAATTTCAATACCATCAGTCGTTAACCTAAGTAGCTGTACACCTTGTTGGTTCTACTAATTCTAGTTCACTATCAAACGTTTGTCATGAATATGGAACTCAAAAGTTTACCAGCAGTTCAAACAATCAAGTGCCGCCAGGGCCATACTTTCTAACACCAAATACAGGCGAGCTCTTCAAAGCTTATCGCTTGTATTCTGATGTACAGGATGCTTTTACTGAAGGAACAATCGAGAACTCGGACGGAACGTTTTCCATTCTGAGTGCATCTATTCCTGGGGTGCAGAGTTCTACTATCGGCGTGCCTTCCAGACTCTACTATACTAAAACTGCCGAAAAGCCTCTCACTGGGGTCCGGCTTGGTGTTAAGGATATCTACGATATTGCAGGAATCAAGACCAGTAATGGCAATCGTGCATATTATGAGCTTTATCCACCGGCAAATGTTACCGGACCCGCCGTCCAGAGTTTGATTGAAGCAGGAGCAATTATTGTCGGGAAAATGAAGACATCCCAATTTGCTAATGGGGAAAGTCCAACCGCGGACTGGGTGGACTATCACTGCCCTTTCAACGCCCGTGGTGATGGATACCAATCCCCATCCTCTTCTTCTTCTGGTCCTGGAGCTGGAATTGGTGCTTATAATTGGTTAGACCTTGGCATTGGATCCGATACTGGTGGAAGTATTCGTAACCCATCTCAAGTCAATGGATGTTTCGGTAATAGACCATCCCATGGGATGGTTAGCTTGGATAACGTTATGCCTTTGTCTCCGACTCTTGACACCGCGGGTTTCCTCACCAGAGATCCAGTTTTGTGGCACGAAGCTGCTAAAGTCTTGTATGGAAACAATATCACAAGCAACTTCACTGAATTTCCCAAGAAGATTTGGACATCAGGATTCCCGGATAATGCCACCACAGAGGCTGAATCAGTCTTACTTGATTTCCTGGCGAAGTTAGAAACGTTTCTTAACTCGACAAGCACGACTGCTCTAGATATGGGGGCTCTTTGGAACGAAACAACCCCATCTGGAGCAAATGGCTCATCGATTGAAGACTTCCTCAGTCTTGTCTATCCCACCCTCATTACCCAACAACAGTACAGTCTCCTTGCCGAACCCTTTTATGCAGATTACGCTGCTGCAAATGATGGCGCTCGTCCTTTCATTGACCCAGTACCATTAAGCAGATGGGCTTGGGGACAAAATAACATCAGTGCTGATGCAACCGAACAAGCCATCTATAACAAAACTATTTTCATGGATTGGTTCGCCGCGGAAGTTGTACCTTCTAGCCCAATCAGCTGTAGTGAAAGTTTGTTTCTGTATCCCGGGACATTAGCAGAAACATCATATAGAAATGCATACACCAGGTACGTAAATTTTTTCACTTATCCATAGGGGTATCCAGTAGTTCGGACTGTAGTCCAACAGTCAGAAAATTGAAACATTCGAATTCTAAACCTATTTTTTACTAACCGAGTTCAATGGAATAGTCTCCCAGGAGTACCGTCTGGATGGTCTGTCAGCCGCGTATCCAACTTTGCCGAAGTCCCCGATATGGTGTTCCCAATAGGTCAAGCTGCATACAACTCTACCATATCATTACAGACAGAGTATCTACCGGTAGCAATTGACATTATTGCGAGAAAAGGGTGTGATGAGATGATTTTTGAACTGGCGGAACGGTTGTTAGAAGAAGGCATTCTGGTGGTTCCCAAAGCAGGGAGCGTAATGTATTAAATTTAGCGATTTTATTTTCGATAGTTATTTAATGTCTATATTTCAGTTCGTCAACATTGAAGCTTTTAGGTGATGATTGCAGATTAAACGTTCATATTGTTACGAGTAAGTACATACGATACCCTCTACAGTCAATTGCTCAGTCCCATAACTCAGATATCAAACACCTCTCGTAAATACTTTGCAAATTATTTGCTTTGCAGAATCCAAGATCCATCTTTACTAAACTTTTCCACCAATGACTAGTAGCCAGCCATATATTGTATATTCATACAGTCATTATATTCGACTGCGCTACAAACGTTTTCCCTTTATGTCTGTACTTCCACTCTCATTCTCAGGCACAAGGGCTATGAAAGAAAGTATAAAATGTGCACTCATAATAGATAGAATCCTTATAGAGAGGGTTTGCCGTACAGATATCAGTTGGGGGTGTGCGTTGTGTACGTTGTTTTGGAGCCCATGCATTTAGGAGTAGGAGTGGGAGTACAGATTAAAAGGGAACCCCCTTAGAAACCCTCCTCTCCTTTTCTTTCAAAACTCTATGATTGTCCTAATTTGTATTGTTGTCCCAATTTATAACATACAATCACTTTCATACTTTCATACTACCATATAGCTCATCGTGTAAATCACCATGACCAATCACATAATCATATGATTTAGTCTAGTATAAAAAATATTCCCCTCGCACTATACCTAAATTTTCCATAAAAACCTCAGCATGATAAGTTTATTTCTAAATTATAAAATGTTCCACCGACTTGATTTCTTGCTGTTTCAGTGTTTTTCTGCTTCAGATCATGCTTTTACAACATTTGTTCTTGTCCAGTGCATGAGCCTGTGCTGCCCCACTTGCCCCGCTCCAACCTGCAAATTTTGCTCTTTTTTTTTCTTCTTCTTTTTTTTACGAAAGCCAATTGAGTATCAAAACGATATGCGAAACTTCAATAATTGAAAATAATTGAGTATTTATGAAAGCAATGGATATTTGTTTGCTGTGAATTTTGATGTGTCGAGGGGTAGGTAGATAAAGGAGGTAGGCATTAGCCGAGGAGGTTGACTACCACCAGCTCTTCTTTTTTTCTCCGGTCAACAATATTCTTGGCCTTTCGTGGCCATTAGATGCTTTCAGATTTTCCAAATTAACCTATCAGTTTTGGAAAGATAAAATAGAAGATGGCCAATGGTTTGTTTGCTCCCCTTGTCTTTCCATTCACATACAATCCCTTCCGGTGTTATACATACTTCACATGCTATACTTCAGATGAGGTCAAATCTTTCAACAAGATTAGTTAAAATAGCAGGGTTCTGCGCTGCTATCTGGAAAAAATAAAACGCTAGACGTCCCCTAATGCAAAGATCCCGTCGTTATCCCCTGCTTTAGTCCCCGTTTTAGCCCCGTACATCACATCCACATGCAAAAGCAAAAGCAAAAGAAACTATTTGACCTACGCAGGGATCGAACATGCAATCTCTTGATGTCGAATTGAAGGCTCAAATCCTTTAATCGTAGTCAAGCGCCTTGCCATTGGGCCAGCAGGCCGTGTTATTTGATGGAAGAACAATCGAGATTTTGTCAACATATACCCAGAGTTTTGGGAAAACTCAGTTGTTCAGTTGTTGACTAAATCTGTACAGTAGGAATGGTTTCTTATGACAGCACTTTCTGTTTGTTAATTCATTTTCATATGAAATGAAAATATAAAGTCGGACAATAATTGATATAAGTATTCAATTCTGCGAGAGCAAATTTGAAAACCTGGCGAAATTTAAACCGGTAGACTCCCCTACGGATTCCTTCATGCCCGCTTCTAGCACTTTTCTTCCAAGAAAACACTTTGATTGGGAAGCTATCACCACCAAGAATGTCTACCATCTTCAGTCATCAATAAAAGATATTGGTAGACTGATTACCAACCTTCAATAATTCCGATACAGCTTACTCTGGCTCGTACTTTATCTACATAGAATACCTCAGCGTCAAGTCGACATATATATTCAAAAAGTCAAAATTTGTGGAGTATAAGGGGGACTAGGTAGGTGGAATCTTATATGCGGTAGCTGGTCATTGTTACTCTTTGCCTTCGTCTTGCAATAAAAAGAGTCTTCGCTACAGCCTGGCGTCAAACTCATATTCTCTTACGAATATAGCTTATCGAGGCGTATGTCGATTGGTAATCCGTCCGAAACTCGAAGTTAGAAGTACAAAATCAAACAGCAAAGATTGTGAGCAGTGCTCACCACGAATCTAGTAATTCATTCATGTTTCTATAGGTATCCAAAGAGGTAGAGATAAGTGTAGGTCTCGATGTTTGAGCTCTATTACGCGTGCTTCTTCTTCCGTGCTGCCATCGAAACTTGTTTATGCCTCTAGTGAGATCATGATGTCCAAAAAGCATTTGATGCTGTGTGGGTTTACTGCCTTGAAGATGATAGAGCACTCTGCTCAAAAAGAAGGGACAAACCGGCTCAATGACTCCATAAGGAGTCGTTTAGGACTCGGCGGTTGCGTGTCTCTTTGCTTCGGTTGTGGATAATCTTCGAGCCTATCCTGAACCGTGTAAACCATCTTGATTGATCATGCGTAGCATAACAAAAGACTTATATTATCACAATCGACCAGCACAAGGCGTTTACAGTAAAGTGTCAAGGCCCTTTATCTTAGGTTAGTTTCATCAAATTGCCAGTACCATGGGGTGATGACATATACAAATGCTCCCTCCCTCCTTCAAGAAAATTCTATTTCCTGATATCAATCAATACCCATTGACAAAGCTCAAAGCTCCAAATCTGGGGTTGATGATACGTTTTTGACTACAAGCACAAAAATTGCTACTGCTTGGAGATTTTTTAACCACAAAGTACGGCTATTTATATGCCAGTTCCAGATCAATTGATTCTGAACCCAGTTTTCTATTGTACTATCTGGCACAGATTTGCATATAATTATGCAGTATGAAAGTCACAAGAAACCGTATCTTTTGGGTCTTCTTTGAACCAAAGCAAAAGCCGTATCATGCTTCCTTTCACTTTATTATATATGGGTTACCCGATTCCAGGGATTTCTAGATCATAAGCAAGTCATTAGACAAGCAACAAAACTACACGGTAAATCAACCAGATACTCAAACATACTCGCCCACAATAGAACATCAGCCTCGTCTGTGATCAGAGATTACTTGGAGTACGCGGTCACCAACATCCAAGACAACATCTTACTTTCACAACATGTCGAACTCCTACGTCCGACCTCCTCATTATCAGAGACATCATCAGTCTATGCTTTTAAATCTTTGCAGCATACATCCGTACTTTGAGACAGATAATTTCGACCGCGAGTACCAAAAAGAACTTGCTTCGGTCATTTCTCAATATCCTTTGACTGGTTTGGACTTTTGTTATTATTAGACTGAAAAGGTCCTATGGGATAGATTTCAATTATCTAGTGCATATGGCGAGTTTCCTGGTAAATATGGTGGTCCTGAGTATATTGTTCAACAACAAGTTGCACAATTGCCTCCCACTCCAGACTCTGCTGAATCAGCACCTGCGATAACCGCAGATTTCTTTGATAGCATTTTGGAGACTTTGGAGACCCCAAGCCGCTCTGCGAAACCTGCCCAGTCAATCAGAAGTCAGGCTCCAGAGATATCTAAAGTTGCCTACGAAACACCTGTCTCTGGAGTTGGTCAACAACGAGTGGATCTCATGGCAATCCCATCTCAAAAACTAGCTCAAAATCATTTTGAGGGATACCTCAAACCTCCAAATACACCAGCTTCGGTACCAATACAAGCACCCCGAGATTACCCCAAAGACTTTGTCTATCCCGAAAGCCCATACACTTCTGCACAAGACTCTCAAGGCTTTGCCAATGCCCCAGTCAATCCCGAAGGCCTAGGCACTTCGCAGACTCCAAATGAATTTTCGGTATCAACCACCGGACTCGAGCCTCCGACTTCAACCCCTTCATCGCTCTTAGCTGCTCGGCTTGCTTTACCTGGTTTCCCCAACCCCATTGCAACATCCAACTCCGCACCTGCCGCACTATCCTCGTCGTTGGCACCTCTTCCTCCTCTCCTACTCCTCGATTCAGTTGTCAAAGATCCTGACACTGGTGAACTAATCACAATAAAGATGTTTGAGCGTCGATGTCTTGGCCGTGGTGCTGAAATTGCCATCAGGCAGGCACAAGCTGCCGTCAAGGCGACACCAAATCGTATGACCAAGCCTATAGCCCGTTTGTTGTTGGAGGATTCACTCACCACTACATTGGCCAATATTATCCAAGAACATACACAGTAGTAAAGTGCGAAATTTGGGACTACAGTCATCCCAATTTGCCAGTTCATTGCCCTTGTTTATCCAGGTAGAATTTTCTTGATAACTCACTCAATTATGAAATAACTTCTGCTTACTTGGATTCTTCTAACAGTGTAACATAAGATGTGCATGATACGGTGAAAAGTGACATAAAATATGTACAGGATGAAGTACCTTGTGAACATAGCAATCACTCTACCTAGATTTTTGAAGCTTGTAGCAAATCCAAATAAGATTCCATGTTTTCAGTCTATTCAATATGTCCCTCTGTATCTCACAGAAAGAAGTTCGGCAAGTACTAGGTAACCGTGCACCTTCCTTTCCTGGTTGAAAGGTCATATTTTGTTCACCCGTGGACCTTGACAACGTTACAAAACCACAATGACCCCTCTCAACCAATCGTCAAAAGCTAAAAAATGAATCGCCCTCCAAAAATCAACAATGAATCGAATGGTGACTCGTCCCCATTCTCATTCCAGTTAAGAATGAATGGTAGAAATTCCCTTCCCTTCAGACCATCACCATTGGAATTCGAGATGCAATCAAAGAGGGAGGCCGAACATCACGCGGAACAGGGAGACTCTTTCATCTTTCAAGGCGATCATAAAGATACTCGTAGTCATGAGAGACTGTCCGCAGAGCCACAACCATCGCAATCTTTCGCTCAACCTGCGATGCACACCAACACCAGCACACCGATAACACCATCCCAATTGGCATGGCTAAGCCAAGGAATTGACATGATTGGAATCAATGATCCGCAAGTGCAAACAACTTATTCCAATTTGCAAACGATCATGGGAAACAACCCA
This sequence comes from Botryotinia convoluta, assembly GCA_004786275.1. NCBI lineage: Eukaryota > Fungi > Ascomycota > Leotiomycetes > Helotiales > Sclerotiniaceae > Botryotinia > Botryotinia convoluta. The sequence goes on along the minus strand of PQXN01000189.1, from coordinate 23,423 downwards.
AGGCTAGTCATGATTACTGGAAACGATCCGCGGATGATGAACAATCAACAGTCAGGCTACTTGATCATTCCGATAGGACAACAAGATTCTTCTTTGAAGCATGATTCGACAAAAATTGCATCCATGGACTTTGATCGATCAGAACAGACTGGTGCGCATTTCGATGTAGCCAGCTACAAGACACGAAAGAAGGAACTGAATGCATTCGATCGTCTTGGCCCTTGCGCGAACTGCAAAGATCCAACTCATCAACTAGGAGTATGCATGATCTGCAATGATGAAGGCTATATGGATGGATGTCCAATCTGCAACAGTCTCGATCACCAGTTCTATGAGTGTGAAAAGCAAGATCGTGCCAAAAACACGCTTTGGAATTACGCCCGGAAAATGCGCAATAATAAGCCGCCGTTGAGACTATTGCAAGACCATAGAAATATCGAGAAGTTTGGCAAAGTTACCGTCAAACAAGAATCGTTCTCGCCATGGACTGCAGAGTTTGCCAAGAATAATCGAGACCTTTGGAAGAATCCCAGGTTTTTTGACTCGAGAAGCTGGAAGAAAGTGTCTAAATATCGCGATCCTGCATGGAAACATCCGGAAAAAGTACCATTGCAAATATCTAGGAAAGATATGCACCTTGTTAAGGACCTTGAAGGAGAATTGAAAAAACTCGAGCTCCATCTGAGAAGCTTGACAGAAAATGCAGAGAAGTCATCAGTACGACAATCATTCTATCCGGACATGACTCAATCTTTTAGTACAGGTCAGATGGAAAATCATAATCGCAAGACAAGCAAGGAGGAAATTCGACAAATTTTCAAAGAAATATACCAACAGCCACAGATCCAAAGATCTGGAAATTCCTATCAGATTGGAGCAGATCAGGAAATTCGGTCTCAAATCCAGGACAACTCAGAAGAGAAGGAAAGATCTAGTCTTCCAGCTTGTAAGTTTCCTTATCTCAGAATACATTGTCTCATCGTTTGAGCTGTAACGAATCATATCCATGAATATACTGTTGGTGCTACTCACATGAATTTCATCGCTGACCCATTATACTTGCTGTAGATTCAAACGAGTTGCCTAGCAGTGGTGTACTACTGCAAGCTCCAAGAGTCCGCACCTACAATGAAATGATTGCAGAGGAACATGCCGAGATGACGAGGAGAACCAATGCATGGCGCCAGGAAGACGAGAGATAAATGGGCAGCATGGGAGTCTTGACCGTAGGAGCTCAAATTCTGTAGCATGTAACATGGATGACCAAATGGGGGAAACCGAGCAAAATCAAGAAGAATGTACATCATTATCATGAAAGATTAGGCTTTAAGCTCTGGCTTTCTCAGCGTATTCTCAAAGAAATAATGATAGAAAACAATCTGGCTACTATACAGCCCGACAAAAGGTCCCTTTCCAACCTGTGAATGATTAACGCTTTGGGATTTTGAGGGATAGAGAGATGAAGAAACCAAATTTCGAGATCTTCCAGAATAGAGCAGACATCATCAAGCATTCATTTCAACCAAATCACAACGACCTCACGTAAAATGACCAAGTGAAGAGTGTTTTAATACAGATTCAGACGTAAAGTTCGCATACATAGAAAAGACTTGCATCACATGCATACTTGGTACCTGATAGCCCCCCATAGATCTACCAGAACTCTACAATGAAATCACATAGACATACAAAGAGAACTCATCGATCTCATATCTCACCATCAAGGCCCCTCTTCCTCAAATCCCCCTTCCCAGCAACGAAAGAAACCCAAGCCCGATCCGTCACCTTCTCATAAAACTCGACCTCGATCGCCACATCCAACCTTGACATCTAATTTCAATTCACTACATAGTCACTTTCCCTCCCCAAATCTGATACTAGAAACCCAATAACAAAGAGACACCATTGGAGTGCCACCTAATGCATTCAAAATTGTTGGTCCGCTTATGATTCTTATAGAGATGTATACTGTGATTCGGACGCGGATTTAAATCTCGGAAATTAGGTTTCGAGGCAGCTGCGCTTTTTTTTATGGGGTGAGAGATGAGATGAGAGGTGAATGTGGTTACTAGCGGTCTGGAAATTGATATTTGGGTTTCTGTTTACGGATAATTTGCACGGCACAACCCGTTTCTCATTTCAACAAATTTGTGGAAAGAATATGGTGTGTTATTGCACTGTTGCCTAGTTTGATTGAAGATCTTTGGATTTCATTATTTATTTGTTAAGTTGAACCCGACTTTGACGTGTTCTCTGTAATTGCTTCTACAAAAACTAAAGTCGTCAACGACGATACCTCGATATCAAAAATACCATCAAGGTACCAACCATCTCCTCCAGTATTGCTCAACATGTCGCACGAAACCATGCAAGGTCCACCAATTCCCTTGGAAACTAGACCAGACAGTCTGATGCCACAATCACTCTTGTCTCTCCCATCCCTCAAGCAGTACATGGTCCACCGATTGGTTCATGAAGGAACAACCATCACCACCATGGAAGCCGCATTGAGCCACTACGCTAGTCATTACCACACCATGGCCAAAGTATGTGCTGGAGCAAGTGAAGGCACCATTACTTTCATGGCAGATAAGTTGTTCTGGCGTTCTCACTGCATGTTAAACATTGCCCCTTTCTACTTTGAATAATATCCTGACTGAAATATAGGGCCCCACGAGCAGTTTCCCCGCCAAGATTGTTACTTGACTCCGCATGATAAGGAGGTCATTCATAGGGCATATAGCAAGATTCCTGTCGAACGTTTGAATGCCATGAATGACCAATTGTATCGTGCCCAACAGCAGAGATGTCTTGAGCTCTATGTCCAGGAGGCTCAGGCGTGGAGCAAGAGTATTGAAGATAAGATTGCGCAGATGGAACAGAAAGGAGAGAAGATTGAGGACCATGAGGCAGATAGTCACCAAGATGAAGGTTTACAGCAATTGGCGCAACTTGAGGTTTGAGAGAAGAAGCAAAAAGATGACTCTCGGATTACCGAGAAGCTTTGGGACAACCTGATTGTAATTCCACGCATAATAGTACATCGCGTTTAGAGTTACACATGAGTTTCTAAAGGGTGGTAATGAGAAGCCTATTAGGCCTTCTGATGTACCTGAGGCGTTGCAATTGAATCGCGAGTCAATTAGCTAGCTTCTTTAGAACAATAAAAGCATCATCACCGTACTCTATACTTTTGCTTTTTTCAAGGTGACCGATTCTGAACATTTTCCAACTCAAGATTCACTATTGAATTTTCCCCACCTCAACCTATTTTCTCGATAAGATTAGGTAGGTATTTTCAAATTTTTATCACCTCAACTACACACACCATTGCAAAGATAAAACACAATAACGAAGCTCGCGGTGATATTACCTTAACTACTCTTTCATTATGGTTTATATATCATGCGGCGAATTTATGATAGCAAAGCTCGTTGATGATCAGAGTTTCGACCCCGCATATATAAAAAAGCAAGCCACACGACTTTATCAGATCTGTTATAGAAAATATAGCAGAGGATATGTTCGAGTTGGTACAGAAAAAATGCTTTACATGGCAGATAAATGCTTTTGGCATCAATTCTGTAAGAGGTTTGGGATATTTGAGTAGAATGAATTCTGACAATGACTTCAGGGCCAGCTGAAGAATTTCCAGGCGAAAATGAGCACGTTTTGCTGGATAAAAAGGAGGGCAAAGCTGCAAAGAAAAATGAAACCATCGCTGGAAAAATAAAGCAGGGTATTAAGCAAGCAGACACTCGCAATCAACAGAATGAGGCAGCAGAATTGGCACCGCAGCACAATATTCCCATCTCAGATAAACCAGTAAAGACCATAAATTCCAGAGAAGGTTCGCGACCAAAGCAGAATGCTGTAACTAGAGGCCGCACCAGGGCTATGAGTGACACTAGAGCCATAGATTGGGGCATCCTTACAATACAACGAAGAAAAGAACAACGGAGGAAGTTGAAACATAACCTCTCGAGCAAGGAGCAGGCGGCGGAAGCATCAGCACGAGTCTTGTCCAACCACAATTCGAAGGCATCTATACTAAGTGAACACCCACAGATATTACAAGAGGGGTTAAAGGAAGCGCAGTCGGCGTCCTTGACCACGCAACTGCAGAGTGGGTTATCAGCAGCGAGTGTGGCTGCAACGACAGCACACAAAGACTTAAAAACATGGGAAGACTCACGACACTCGTCTGAAATAGCACAAGATCTTCAACTAAATCCTTCCTCAAATCGTCTTCAGACACTTGATGAGATGATTGAAGAAGAAAAAGAGATTGCAAATCAACTTAGATCTGTGCGTGCATCTTGTCCCAGTCCGGAGGAGAATAGAAAGATATGGCAGGGAGGGGATGGATTGGGGGCGGCTGACGGTGGAATTAAAGAGGCATCAAATGAGAGCCGTTTCTGCGTGATACTATAAGGCCGACTTATGCTACAAAGCAATGTCCTGGCTACAAGGTATCGTTCAGGGCTATTAGACGTATGCATTTGTTTGTTGGTTGGTTGGTTGGCTCCATTTTGAGGAGCGATTTGATCATTATGAAACTTATCAGGGGCTCTGAGAGATGACGTGATACTTCATTTGTTCCCTGATACTTGAGTTCCTCCATAGTCTACTTAGGTATGTCTCTTGCGGCGGAGTTGGAGTTGGGAGCAGCGAACTGCATGCTGGATGCTGGATGCATCGTGGCAGCATTATGAGCTGTTTGAGACGTACTTCCATATCGAAACCGAGGGAAGAGTTCTTACACAGATCTAGATTGCATAGTATTTGCCAATTTATTGGATCTGAGGGCTTCAACAACCAGTTTCATTTCCGTCGCGTTATCGAATTTGGAGTGAAGTGAAATTTAAGTGAGGTCTAGGGTGCACGGAGCTAAAATATAGGCAGAGTTTTGCCTATATTGCCCCCACTTTATTTCGACCCCTCTTTTTGCAATGTTTACCACACTTTGACAATGAAATTTTTGGGAGAGCAGGATGTCATTCAATATGACTTGGTACTCGTAGGTGGGTTCTGTTACAGCTTAAGTGTGTGGGCAGTTCAGTAAGCATTGTTACACATGCTGTCGGGCAAGAATCTATTCCGACAAGTATGTTTGTGCCTCGAAAGTGGCGATATTAAGAAGGGTCTTGCCTATCACGTACAACGATCTCATGTAACACGGAAAGTAGGTGGAATACGATATTGGCGCTTTATACAGCTCTCACTGATCAGATAATCACGCGGGATCACTGTAATGTACGAAGACAGGAACATGTAGAGAGACGATGAAAGCATTTGTTTGTCAATAACATGCGCAATATGATTCTCATTCGAATACGACGTAACCTTCTTGATAGCGGCGAGAAGCTGTCTGGTCTTAGTCGAAATCGTTCTCAGATCCTCCCCGAATTTGATTTACTCCTCCTCCATCAATTTCTTCTGTAGCACCTCCATACAATCCTGTTCTGAATCTGCCAACGCCTGAAAGCTCACTGTATGAACCATCTTTTCGCAACACCACGTCTCCAATGTCTTCTTCTGGAAGTCGAGAAAGTACGAATATTCTGCAAAAGGATTGTTGAAATTAACTTCCACTTCCACTAAATGCTTAAGATCACCATTCAAGATTGGCAATAGTGCATCTCCTCCTTGTACACTTCGAAGAATCCAGTACCATTGTGTCTCTCGTTTATCGCCGCTTGGCTTGGAGTAGCCCAGCTTACGATATTTCTGTTGAAGATCCTTTAGAACTTCGACAGTCTCTTTGATGCAGGCCGCCATATATTAGTAAGGCCAATCAAATCATACCATCAGTCCACCGTACCAATAATTTTTCCCTTCGACTGATTTCTTTCCAAGAAAAAACCCTCTCAATAGGAGCCTTGAAAGTACCATCTGCAAATTTCTGTAGTGCAGTTTCGGCCAACACATCTCTTAGTTTCCCCTGGTAATCTAGAGGTCTGCTTCTCAGTCTACTTCCCTCCCACCGCAAACGCTTATTTTCGAGGAGAGTAATATCTAAACCATCAAGTTTGTATTCACTAAGACTGGCCAGTTGGATAATCCTTCCGTCCATAGCTGCGGCTTCAAAGTCTCCCTGGGCGTAATTCTTGCCAATGAAGTCAACAATTACATCTGCTCCGTGTCCGTCAGTTGCATCTACAACTCCTTGGACCCAGTTTTCGGTATTGTAGTTGAAGCCATGTGTTGCGCCTAAGCTCTTGCAGAAAGCGATCTTCTCATCGGAACCAGCAGTGACGAGTATCTAATTGGCGCCGGCAGCTTTGGATAGTTGAATTCCAGCGATAGACACTGCGGATGCTCCAGCATGCCAGAGAACATTATCTCCCGGTTTAAAACATCCAACGAGATGTAAAACTTGGGTTGCTGTTATCCATGTCTATTGTTTTGTTAATACCATATTACATAGAGACTTTAATACATACCTCTGGGATCCCAGCAGCTACAGACCAAGATATATGATCCGGTTTGTGGATGAGCATTTTTGTTGATGACGCGATGTACTCAGCATATGCCCCTGTTGAATAATTAGTACCCCTCGGAACCCACACGAAAAAAACTATCATACCACCATACGCGAGTCCAAAAACCTCATCACCAACCTTGAAATCCCCAATATCCCCATCCCCAAGTTTCTCGATTACCCCGGAAAACTCCACACCCAATATTTTCCCGCTTGTGGGGGTACATTGTATTTCCCCTCCCGCTGCATCAAATCCATTCGATTGAGACCAAAGGAATGGATCTTTACTAGGGCTTGAGAAGTGGAAGGTTCGGGTTTGGGAACATCATTGTTTAAAAAGAGACTGGAGATTGGCCCGCTCCCGTTTTCGATATCTGTATTTCGTCAGTCGTGTTACTCCTTGTCATAGGTTTTTTTTTTCTTCTTCAATTTTCTTTCTTACCGATTGCACGCATTATATCTCCAGCCACTACTTCTTGCTTGAAATGTAGTAACCACCCGTTCCCTGAGCGAGCAATGGATCTTATATACCAAATCTAGCTATGCAAGTCAGCATAGATTATTAACACGGAGCCAGTAATAACACTTTTTGATATCGCTCATTATGCCTCCTCATTGGACAATTGCTTCGTTTAAATGCAACATAGATAGTTAGCCGATAGCTAGACGCATGTGGCTTTGTCATGGTTTGTAGCCGTCGAGTGGACATCAATTTAGCACAATCTCACCCAATCTGATAGGTTCCAACGAGACTACGCTGAAATGTTGGCCTATGAGGTGGGAGAGCCGGAAACAGTTGTAAGCAAATGTAGTTATTGAACAATCACCAGTAAAAGTCCCCCAAAAATCTATAACTCAAACCCTCAAATTGTACTGTTTTTAGATGACATTCGAAAAGAAATTGGAATCCCTAAAGATACATCAAATAAAAAGCAATGCTCTCCAACCAATTCGACTCATCCTTCGTCTACCAGAAACTAGATGCAAAGGACCAGGAAATCTATCACCCAAAAACAATGCCCTAATATAAACCTTTGTATGTTTAAAGCAATCTGTAACAATGAACAGTGCTCTCAGGTCAATAGCAAAGGCTGTCGATCCACCTTCAAATGCTATCTGCCTTCAATGCAATTCACGTGATCCATGCAACCGAAAATCGATACAATTTCAATGCCACCATATCAATTTCATATCCCTTTATCATGTCTGAGCTTCAATGGTTTCATTCGCATCTCTCTCAGCCCAGATTACCATATTCAGCTCGTGGCGTGAATGGTGTGCTCAATTTAGGCGTGAAAATTCCATTTCCGCTTAGTCCCTGAGTTTTCCAAGCTTCCAACATTACTTCGATCTCTCTTCTAGCATCTTCGACAAGGTCGTCCATATTGATGTCAATTTTGTCTGTTCCGAAGGGATCTTCGTGCCATTGGGCGATCCCTTCAATTCCGTAGAGGGCGAAGGCTACGAAAGCAACGAGGGGAACTGTCCACCAGCCAATCTCTGCAGCCATAGCAAAAGGCAGTATGCAGCAAAAGAGTCCGAGGCTCTGTTTGCTGTGTATTAAATGGGCGACAGGAGTAGGCGCAAGTCGAATTACTTCCATATTGCCGTAGGCTGCGACAAGTTCGTTAAGTTTGGCGAGCATCTGAGCCGAGGCGCTATTGTTGAACCAATTCCTGTGTGGAAAGTATCCGTTAGATGTCTCAAAACAAGAGCATCAATAGAAGAGACTAAGAAGTCTTCAAATAAGAGGACGAATGGTAGAGACTTACAAGTTGCAACCAGTGTTGACGAATTTCTCAATGTAGGTACTCAACTGAAGTGTAAGACCCAATCCCATATGTTCATGGCCTTTAAAGCCTTGTGGTAGCAAATCCTTATATTCAGCTGGCCAAGAGAAATCGCCTTCTTCAGTCATCATTGTTCCTGAACTAAGCTCCACGCCCCAATCTGCTCTCAAGTGGTTTTTAACCGTATACAACATCGCTATCATAATCTTGACTGTTTCGATTGTCTTTGCCTCAAGTGCTTTAGAAATTGGCTGCTGGGCTACATCTACTCCGCCATCAAAGTCTTTATATGCTGAGCTATCCGTACTGCCTTCATTCTGTGTGAATGATGAATCGTATTGATGATCGGGAGGAGCGGGGGCAGGAACAAGTACAAGTAGGTGCCGCGTGAGACATCGGATTGAGGTTGTGAGAGTTGCAAAGTGAGAACGGCCCGACCAAAACCTCGCATACGCTGTTTGATTCCGAAACACGAGTTCTAGACCGACGACAATAGATAGTGAGGGAACCTTAGCTTAGTTAGAAACCGTTTTCTCAACCTTGTTCTAAGAATATTATTTGAGTCTCTCTATATGGGTATACACACGGCTGCGTCTAACAGTGGCATAGCTTCCAAGATCAATCTAGATATCGAGTGTGTTCTTGATCTGTCAAAGCCTCAAGCATGCCAGTTGGGGGCTCTCATACACGTGACTTGAAGCACGGTATGGTGATAGGCGAGGATCACGTGTGTGAGAACCCTCACCTTGATATGCATGGACGATCAGCTTCAACCCATGGTTTCAGATTGTTCAAACTGAAATGGTAGATTTTGAATTGCTGAATAAACAACTGGCAATTGATCTTTCATACACTTGAGAAGATATAGTATTGATTTTGGTATGCCACGATTAAGAGGAGCCGTGCAGTAGAGCCCCAAATGATCAATTGTAATGTCCAGTTCTTGGAGAGTACTTACGATACTGGTTGGAAGCGTAACATCGCTGCTGATGTGTTGGTTCAAGTATACGACGATAGCAGAAATAGCAGAAAGAATGGTAACAGGCCAGATAACCTCTGCATAGATATTGATTAGTCTCGTTTTCTCCTCTTCAAAGTAGGTGACTGATATATATCTTACCACTATGGATACTTCCTTTCCAGAACCTAAGTACTAAAGGCCATCTATTTTCCTATTGTTAGCTAGATATCTGATGAGTATATATATCCTCAAATATTGAGTTTACCTTCTCTCTTTCCTCCTTGATGAACTTGCCAGTAACCACGACATTTGTCGGTTTCGGCTTGAATCTCCAGTAAAGTTTAGGAATAGAGGTGTTCTCGACATCCTTGCGGAATCAACTTTGAAAATAAAGAAGAATAGCGAAACTGCTGCGATCCTGATATGAGGGTTGAAAGATTCACTTGTGGCGGTACAACAATACCTAGGTAGGCTTTGCTGAAACAATTGCAGATCAGGAGGAATCCAGAGAAATTGCAGTGATCTTAAGACGAGGGTTGGAGATTCACTTGTGGTATTGTAATGATAGGCGTTGGCGAATTGTTTACAGATCAAGAAGAAGCCAGAGAAGTAGATGCGATTCTGGGATGAGGAGCAGACATTCACTTGGAGCGGTAAGATTGTAGAAGTTGTTGCTCAAGCGCATAACATGGGGAAGTGGACCTTGCTTAAGCCGCCATGACATTCAACTCCAACACAGGGGTATGCACTACGTAAGCGAAACAAGTTGCCGGATTTGAAGATCTTCGGGCAGCCTTTACTCTGTACGACACAAATATCATGCATGAAATCTGTTTAGTTATGTATAAGACCTTGAATTAATAAGCCAGCTTTTTGGTTGGTACTTTTTTTCTACGATTTCATCTATGGTTGATTCATGAGCCAAATTAAGAAATGAGTTTGGAGTACTCAATCCCGATAGGCTGTCTCCATGTACCCGAAAAAAGCGGTTTCTTATCATGAATCAGCTAGGATTACACTTGGGCCAAACAGCCTCCACCAACAGGACGAATACGAAAAATATTTTTTCTTTTCGATATCCGATATCAATTTAGACAATCATTCTTTTGATATAAGAATTAGACTTATGTTTTTATGAGCTTTTATGTTATTTGTATTTTCAAGATAAATCGACACAATGGAGGGGGAGTGAAATATAAATGTTTTCAAAGTATGAATCTATTTGAGTGACTGGGCGTAGTGGCGGACGAGGCGGCTAAATCGATAATATCTGCAAAATAAGAAAAAGCTTTAATTTGGGCCTTGGCTATTGCATGTGACATTGAACTGGATTTGTAATTGTACTCGAGTATTTACTGAAGTAATTATTTGTTCATGAGGTGAGAAGAACTAGAAATACACAGGTTTTGTGGCCGTAAACCTTCTGAATCATGCGCCCACCCCAAAAGCCACTCACTGATGTACAATGCTATCATATCTTCCCCAATCCAGATTCATTTTCTTTATCTCGTATCATAGCAGATTCGTTCATTACAATGCTGGCTTTCCTTGTTGTGCGCCAAGTTGAGCGTTCAACTGTCCTGCTGTATCTGTGCCCGAGGAAAGTAACTATTGTAAGATATGTCAGTATGAAATATTCAAATCGAAATGCGATTGGATTGGATTGAGCAACGCACCTCTCCACCCATCTCTCTCATCTTCATTTCCTTCTCCATTTCAACTACCTGCTGCTCCTCCACAAATGCCAATGCCCATGGAACTCCCAATAACAAAGCACTTGTGCTCACAACAAATAAAGTCTTGCCTCCAAACATCAAGCCCGATTTGATCCAGCTTGTAGTTGCATCCACCTTGCTGGAAATGAATGATCGAGTAGATGCTGGTACTATATCTTTCAGGGCACTTATGCGGTCTGCGAAAGTTTCCTCATCTGCGACATTGTCCTCTTCGTCAGAGGAAATCTCGGAATCTTTGTTGAGCGTTCATTAGCTAACTGTAAATGGAATCGCAGTCAATTGTAAGACCAACCAGTATCAGTGTAGTAATCATCCTCAGATGGTCCAGCTTGCTTTTGCTCAAAGGACTCATCCTCAACTTCTGTCAATTCAACCATCTTTGCGAAGTTTTAAATTTTATGTTCGTAGGAAAAAGGAGGATGGGTTGTATGGGTTGTGGTATGCCAGTATGGATTCAATTTCCTGATGGTGGTTTATATCTTTACAGTAGCTATGCGGGCCTGATGATTTTTTGGTGCCCGCCACGCTAAGAGATCACGCTAGCGGCAAGGCTGGTCAACGAACGACGTCAGGCTGCCGAAACTTCAAATCCCCTGGCTTCCATGTCCAAAACAGCCATCAATTATGATCTTTTTCCATTCTTTGTACTTTCTTTGAATATCGATTTTTGGGCGTTTCAATTGGTGTTAATTATGGTCATTGGTTTTATTTCCTTTGTCTTCTTTATGCGAAACTTCTCACGGCAAAATCTCGAAGTCTTATATAAATACGACGCACATTCTGAGGCCATTAACAAGAATCATTCAAGGACTTAGCCCCGTCAAGTTGCAACCATCATGACCGACCTATATCCAATTGTCATCCCGCCATTTGAACATAGATTTAAAGCTGTCATCTATACATGCAGCGGAGAAGGTCTACGCAAAGATGGCCATTCTTACGATCCCCACGTCGAAAAATTGATACCTCCCAAAGGTCAAAAGCTAGGCAATAGTATTGGAACGAAACCAGCAGGATGGTGGAAAGCCCAATGCGCATTCAGAGGATTGAAACAAACTGGATCCATCGCCGATTTACAGTCGAGGTTGGGAGGAGCGAAGAAAGAAATGGATCCAGAGCTCAAGGCCGCAGAGTCCCAATTGAACAAGGATTTCAAGAAGCAAAACAAACTTGCGAGAGATGGCGATTGGGAAAACTTGAAGACTGCCGAGGAGAAGGCTGATGCTAATCCAGAGAGATACCTCAACGAAGCGTTTCCGAAAAGTGCCACGGGAGAACTAGCAAAGTCGGACATTATCATTATGAAGAATGAACGTAAAGCTGCCTTAGCTGAAGCTGCGCATAAGCTGGGATTGGAGTCTGTGTTAGTGGGTGCCCCTCGGGTGGGTAACATACGACCTTCTCCAGATCAGTGGGTCGTAGTGGGGAGAATTACAGATGCTGTATTGAATCAGAAGCGTGAGCTTGAACGAGCAGCGACTCGGCCCAAGGAAAATACACCAAAGGTAAGAGAAAACAAGCGACAAAGGCTATCTCTTTTCAAGTGGTAGTATCATACAGATGATCGGAATTTGTAAAGTTTACAGTGACATCCATTCTCTGAGTTGAGGTTGGACGGTTAGCAACCCCTCATTCTCCTTCGGGGGTACTTCCAATCATCGAAATTATTTCGGACAATTATATCCCTTCCCGGAGCAACAGAGTTCGAAAGGAATTCTCATAAGTATCATTTAATTCTCATTTACACCATCGTGAAATTGGAAAGACCTTCATCTTGACTGGAATGGCTTGGCATTTTTTGTGTCATATTTTCAATCCTTCTGCATAAAATTGGCCCTATGTATGGTATTTTTAACTTCTGCTATGTCAGACTGAAGTTGAAATATACTTCATATTATATTAACACATTGTAATAAATAAGAGCTAAGTTGTTTCTTCTTAGAAAACCCCTGGAGGTCGACCAAAACAAACAGCAAGGAAATCTGTACCCAGTTCAGGAACGCACGACAATGTGTTTGATGAAATCGAAACTCAGTCAGCACGCCCAATACTACCACTGCCATGGAGAAAACAGACAGCTAGGAAAGTTGCGCAAAGCACTGCCACCCATGATAATTTGTTTTCCGATAGTGATTCACATAGTCCTAACCGTCCGGGGCCAGCTCCTCGAGGCTCAAAAAAACAGACGGCTGTAAAGTCTACAAGGAGTACTAGCACTCATTCAGATCTGTTCGCAGGCGATGGTGAAGATGAAGTTGCTCATAGACAGCCAGCTGCAAAAAGATTACGGACATCGGCCAGCGGCGCGCGAGCCAATTCAAGCGCCGAGTCGGAAGGTCTATGGGATGTTCGAGGTTCTTATGTGATCGAGTGCCCAGATATTGAGGAAGAATGGGGAGAGAAAGACTCGGACCTTACTCTTGACATTTATGTGGAAAACAAAAATGGAAGACATCAAATGTTTGCAATGTTCAATTTTATAGTTGTTGAGGTATGATTTCAATATATACTTGTGCCTGGTGTTCACTAGCTAACTTTGCAATTAGGGCATCATGCGATTTGAAAGACCAACTGATGTGCCAAGTCCGAAGAATGCTGATAAAAAGAGAAAGCGAGAAAGTACTTCTTCCATAGATGAGGATGGAGATGTTATGATGAGTGACGTTTCTCAAAATGGTGCGAGTAATAGTAAATACAAAGAAAGCGCCTTTTTTCTTGGAGCCAACGATAAGCCCACAGCCCGGAGACCTACATGGCCATATCGCTGGAGAGGCGAGGAGACTGGCGAAGGAGAAATCCAACTCGGCTCTGACAAAAGGTTGGAGAGTATCACCTTTGACGACAAGAATAAGTCTTTGTCAGGCACGTTCACGTGTGATTTCGTTGGGAAATGCGAGTTCACAGGTTTAAAGGTAGCGTACCGTCCGCAAGATTCACGGATTGATCCAGAGAGTCAATGGGAGAGCCGCAGCGAGGCTGCTTATGAGGAGGCACTTCAGACAAGGTGGAAATGATGGTGATTGTTAACAAAAGCACTTTTCAATTCTTCTTTGTACCAAATAACTGCCGTGGTCGATACATCATGATTTCATAGGTTGTAAGATTAAATGCACATAAAGACAAATTGAAAAATAGGATATTTCAACAACATTCAAAGAAAGATATTTGATTCGAAATATACTCGTATAAGACTGAAGTCATATCTGAAATTCGAAGTATTTCGTACATGATTTGACATCGTCCAGATTCCGGATTTTTGTTCTTAGCACGGCCCCTGCAATAAAAAAAGACCCGTCTGAGTACCGAGTAGTCAAAATAATTATTAAGTGACAGATAGAGAGAAGTGGATCTAGTGAGAAATGAAACAATTACCCAAGATGTAGATCTTCAACTAAATTGTCATCTCGTGTAAATAACGTGGGTTGTGAACTTGTGGTGAATTTTAGATTCACTAGGGTTTGATAGGGTGAGGGTTTGGATGTATGATTCCGTAGAATGTAGATACCTACTACTTAGGTTGAAGATGGAAAAGAAAGTGTATCTATCAACTACATATTCGTATCGAACCGAGATGGCTTGGAAGATATGCAAGTAGGGTAGTGAGTAAGAAGTCAGCTACCAATCAAGTCGATGTAGACGGCTTGTACTTGTAGCTACTCTGTACAGAATAGTCAAGTAAGTACAATTAGTTTCAGTTATTGGTCAATCTGCTTCATCTGTGCACCTTCGGACGAACACTTGTTACAGAACACGAACAGATACAGATTACATTTTCAAATCGCATGAATAATCCCCAGAGAGATACCGGGTAGATACTTGTCTGTAGGTACTTATCTAAAAGGCGGGGGAGACAACCCTTCCGTTCAGCTGTAATAAAAGGGGTTATATTTTGATACTTGTGAATACATTTGAAGCGATCGTCTCGATATCTAATCAACGACGTCAAACTCAACATAGTATGCTACTAGATACGTATACTTGTAGATACTGAGGCGTATATAAAAAGTATGATATATAGCTAGCTACCTATCTAGTAGTAGTTACCTTACCTTACTCCCAAGAGTCCAAAAAACTTCACCAATGAATCTTTCCTCAAAAAGGAATTGTCAAAGATCTTCTCTAGAAGCATCTTAATCATTTATTAAGCGCAGACCCCCTCAACAAACACCTTACTTACTTAGGTACCTTTCCTCTCCCATCTTCTAACTTTTGGAACATTTATTAATAATTTCCGATAATCCATCTTGCTTCTTCAGTCAGTCCCTTAACACACCTTGCTTCTGTACAGTGACGAGTCACGACCGGCTTCAATATTTTCTTTTCTTTTCCCTTGCTTTTGTTCTTGCTTTTGATATTTTGGGGATTTGGCTTCTTTTTTTGGAATCTGCCAATTTATTTGGGCCTCCAATCGCACATTTGACAGATGAAGCGGCATTACATTATATCATGTACAGATACGATTACCCCTGAATCGAATGTTTAAACCGGAAGATTGGTATAATTACCCTGATCCACAACAAATTTCGACGAGGTTCGCAAGGAAATGTCGTTGAATGGCTTGGATGATGCGAAGGTCAAGGAAGCATACGACGCGGCGGTAGCTGAGCCCGGAGGATGGTATGCTTATATTCAATATCTTGTATCTTATTGCTCTGCGTGCGCCGTGATATAGTAGACTGATATTGTATTCGTCGTGTAGGTTCCTTCTTAAGTATGCTTCGAGAGACGAAATAGAATTAATGGGTCGTGGTAATGGGGGAATTGTGGAAATAAGAAATAAAATTGGACAATATGAAGAACCATCGCCGTTGTTCGGGTTTCTGCGATACAGGCGACGGAACGTAGTCATCAAATATGTGCCAGATGGATGCTCAAGACTGGTTCAAGGTGGGTTCCCTTGTTGATCTCGGTCAAAAAATTTCACTTTCGGGATTCTAAATTCTAAATTCTAACAATCTGATAATCTGATAGCTCGCGTCACTGTTCATTTTAATGCTGTTACCGAAAAGTTCGCACCCTATCATACGATATTCGAAATAACCACTGCGAAAGAGCTCCGTGATACGACCCTGTCTGCCGCCTGCTCACTACATACTGCTTCTGGATCCGTTTCATCTTCGACTAGTTCTTTGCGCCGACGACGTTTAATGGAAATTGCAGAGGACGAGGAGGAGGATATTAGAACAAAAAGACAATCCACAGTTCAGGAGGAGCGCCCCCCTACTGCACAAACTATTACCTCAATATCGGGCACCCAGCCAACAGTTGATCCGACCACCCTGCCGGCCGATCTGCCAAATTCATTTACTTTCTCTTCTATGGTTGCAGAAGGGGACAACAGTCTTGAAACTTCTCCTCCTCCTCCACCGCGTTCCAAAGCACCTTTGACCTTCGATCTTGATACCTCTCCGCCTCCTCCAAGGGAGCCGCGTGAACCTGAATTCGGATCATTCTCACCTATTGCAACCACTGACGAAGTACCTCGGACATCTTCTCAGTCCGCACGACCTGATTTGTACAGCCTTACATCTCACGAGTTTACCGGCAGAACTAAAGTCAGACTTGGACCTCGCCCTTCTCTCGATGTTGGCAAAACTACTACATCTGGAGGAGCCCCTAACTGTCGTCCAGTGTCAACACTTCCACAGGGGTTGAAAGCATCTACAAAGGGAGGGTCAAAAAAGGGGCGGGCGAGTTTGAACTCGCAGGAGTCTGAAGAGCCACCCAGTATGAGTTTGTCACCACCCTCTATTCCTGAAAATGGAACTCTACCCACGTTTTTCCCTTCTCGCCCTCATACAAGTGGTGGACGACCAAACACCAGCTCTGGGGTTTCGGTTCGAACAACATTGTCAACGAATTCTGCCACCCCCAATGCAAAAGTCCCAACAATTACACCAGAGAAGGCAAGACTTATGAAGGCTATGGAAATGCGGAAGAGACAAATGAGTGCTGGTGCGCCTGCGCAAATACCACCCACTTCTCCAAAGTCCTCGACGTCTCCAAGAAATCTCGAGATACCCTCGGCCCTGAGCCCTGGCACGCCACAAGGCGCTCCACAGGAGATTCAAGATACCTTGGCTTTGCTAACTGATATGGCCAAAGCAGATCAATCCGCGATTGCACTCGATACAAGCTTCGCTATGAAAACGGACGACTCAGACGCTACAAGATCCGATTCCTACCCGGTATCACCCATTGGGCCCTCAGAAAAAGCAGAATCGACAAGAGCGTCTTCTATCTCGGAGTCCACGAATGAAACCGTTCAAGAAGCACTTTCTACGAAGGTAGTGACGAAAGATAATATGGCTGAAGAATTATCCCCTACTACTTTATTGGAAAGTACTGGGAACGAACCAGTTGTAACAATATCGCTGCAAAGCCCAGAACTAGACGACGAAAGCATGAATCCCGACCAACTTCAAGGCATCGAGGAATTAGCTAGCAGCTCTAGTCACTCTGTCTCCAAAGATACCACAAAGGATGATCTCACGGTCACCACCTCTCCCCTTGCCGAAGAACAAAATACCAAATTTGAAGCCTCTGCAGAACCTTTGCAAACTTCCGCTAGTGAGCCTGTTTTCAATACAATTGACAAGCCTCTGAAGGATAGTCCTTTCGACCCTGGGTACAATTTATCACAGAAGAAGAAAATCCATAACATCGAGCCAATTCGAACTAGTTTCGATAAGAGTGGCCCTAACTCTGAGAATAACTTCTCCTCGGATGACGAACTTATGGATGAGCTGCAATCTGCAGTGATCCAAGATGCAAAGCCTATGTCGGTGGGCAAATCGCCAATTAGTCCTTTGTTTCCTCAGCCTACGCAAAATGAGATCAAATTTTCAAGAACTGTTTCAAGTCCGTTACAATCAGTCAATCCGAATCCTCCACCTCTTACTGCCATGCCTGGTGGTGACCGACCTGTTTCTCGACCTGTTTCGGCATCTGCAAACTTTTTGAACCGCCTAAGCATGCAACCTGCTGCGACACCCGTTGTTCCTAAGAAGATTAGTGTAGGATCTGGTGTTGCGAACAGGATTAAAGCCTTTGAGAAGTTTCAAAATCTAGCTCCAGACTCTTCTGTAGCACCATCCACATTGGGACCAAATCCATCTGCATCGCCCGCATTTTTTTCTGTTCGAAGAAGTAGTGTACTTGTTCCATCGAGAGCTCCTTCCATTGCCGAACGTACAAATTCCTTGAATAAGAATACACCAACTCCTAGTGTATCAAGAGATGGATCACCAGAAATTTCTAAAGGACGTGAAAGATCAAACTCTGTTCAGAAAAGAGTGGCTATGTTGAAACCGACTCCTGTTTCTGACCTCAAGTCGACTCGATCTCGTCCTGAATCTGTTCAGGTAACCGCTCGCATTGTTAGGGATCCTAATCAACCATTTACTCAAAAGCCAGAAGCTGGCAAAGATCCTTTGGATTATACATCTCCGCCGTTGACGGAATCCCCATTGATCATAGATCACCAGAAGGCGGTTTCTAGTCCTCCAAAAGAGAAAGAGACCCTACCCGAAAGGCGTTTATCAACGTCATCTAAAACTACCACAACTACTAATAACGAGAGACGATCATCTATCGCAATGGTCAAAGACCTCATCAATGATAGTCGTTCTTCTTTTTCCGAGCGTCGGCGTTCTTCTACTATCGAGCCTTTCGCATCCTCTCCGACTGTCAAATCGCCATCAAAATCTTCTTCCACTGATGTTACATCCCCTGTTCGTAAATCTCGTCCATCTTCCATCAGCAGTCGTCGTAGTCTTGATCGTTCCGAATTCTCTCCACCACCAACGGCTAGCTCAGCGTCTTCCGGGAATGACGAGAAGTCGGACAAAAAGTCTGGCCGTGCAAGTCGTATGATGAAGCGCATGTCTTCATCATTATCTTCAAGTCGCAAAGCTATTGCACATGCTATCTCACCTACAGTTCGTGAGGAATCAGAACCCCCCGTTTTCCCTGATTCGGAGGCTTCACTTGTTTCATCTCAACCATCCTTAGCAGCCTCGCCCGCAATTGCTCATGATATTGGCGATGTCAACGTTCAATTTCCTGATAGTCTTTTATGGAAGCGTAGATCAATGGTCTTGGATTCTCAAGGGCTTCTTATTATCACAGCTGGTGGAAATGATAAAGGAGCAA
Source organism: Botryotinia convoluta (assembly GCA_004786275.1). NCBI lineage: Eukaryota > Fungi > Ascomycota > Leotiomycetes > Helotiales > Sclerotiniaceae > Botryotinia > Botryotinia convoluta. The sequence continues at coordinate 4,298 of PQXN01000189.1, read as the reverse complement.
CACGTAGATTTCACCTTGGTGAATTTAGAGCTCCTGAAATACCCGATGTTGATATGCAAGAATTACCAAACAGTGTTGTTTTGGCTTTCTTGGAAGGTGGTGAGCTGCAAATTGCATGTGAGGATCGAGCCGGTCAAGGACACACTTTAAGTGGTACGTTGATTTCTATTCTTTAATTTGACCATATTCACTAACACAAATCAGTTCTACGAGAAGCTCATGGACACTGGGCAACCTATGGACAGTAATAATCACAATCGTCACTCTCTTGAATAAGAATATTTCCTTTTTTTCAGACCTTTTTTCATGACTTTGATAGTCATTATTTGGTAATATACCTCATCAGCATTCATTGACTTATCATTCCATTTTTTTTTATCTTAGAAGGAAAAGGCTTCATGCAGGATTTTATGACGTATGGAGGCTCTTCACACGCATTAGTGTTTTTATGTTGCATTGCGTCGTAAGGGGAGAAGAGAGGGGAGGAGAGAGATACATATTTCAAAAGAGAACAAGAGTGAGAGAGAGAGAGAGAGCGCGCGCGAGTTGAGATACCATCACCTGGACTTTAGCAGTCAAAATTTTCTTTTATTGTCTGTACCTAAAATATGTTTTGTAAATCTTTTTCTTCTTCATTCTTCAACCGAGATAATTCTGCAGCATGCGAATAGCGAACAGCGCAGTTTTTTCTTATTTTATTTTTCAAGTACCAGGTCGACTGTATATGGATGGTGGTGGTTGTGCTTTTTTTTTTTAGGGAAAAGGAATAGAATAGGATAGTTACAATACAATGTCTTCCTACCCATTTGAAAGTGTTTTACTATTGCAATGTGGTTCGATGATAGGAAGTGAGATGTAGTGAAGTAAGAGAGATTGTATAGATCTTGAAGGATGTGGTAACGGAACATAGTAGACTGATGGGCGAGGCTAACACAAAAATACCCACATCAGTGAGGGCTAGATGTATCAATAATATTACAAAGTATATGATAATGAGCTTTATATATTCAGATTTATTGTGAAATCTACTGCAATAGGAAGGAAGTAAAATACGAATAATCCCCAAGTAAGTAACGTAACCTACTATATATAAAAATTGAGATAACAAATAAGTAAGCCCTCTACGTTCCAGGAACCAGCATTCTCTTCCCATATCCTTCCCTTTCCTCCCTCTCTCTCTCCCTTCTATTCTAAAATAACAATATAAACCCAAACTTCCCCCTCTGCCTCAACAAACAGCGAGAACTACACAATAGTTCTTCAGGCCTGCTGGCCCAATGGCAAGGCGCTTGACTACGATTCGTCGACATCAAGAGATTGCAGGTTCGATCCCTGCGTAGGTCAAATATTTTCTTTTGTTTGTGGGTGTGGTGTGTGGATGAGAGGGGGTGGAAGAGAATTTTTTATTTTATTTGGAGGGGGGGCATGGATATGGACGGTGGGGTTGGGTGGTAAGCGAGGGGTTTGTTTGGTATGTGTGTGGATTTTTTGTGTGTACATTCGTGGATAGAGGGATTATAGATGGATGGATGGATGGCTTTGGAATTCTTTTCAAATAATGTGAATCTGATGGATATGGTTTGGTTTTAATGGATGGATGGACGGACGGATCAGAAGATAGATATGTGCACTCGCTGGAGATTTTTCGATCTGCTTAAGGCTATGATGGATTTTGGGATTCCATTTTGACTTGAAAGGATTGATTAGATAAGATATCGATCAATATGTCGATAAGCAAAAATAACTTGGCACTCTACAGCAGAAAAGAGAAAATTTCAAAAAGGCATATTGCATACCTACATATTTCGTAGCCAGGTATCGAAAGTAATGGATTATCTACGTATCTAATTTAGCATTTTTCACGTGTATACAGTGTAATGTAGGTCCCTAGTTTTCCTTTCTCCAGTGGATTACACTAAAGTATAACAGCAGAGAAAAGTTTTCGCTTCTCTCGCTTAAGTCCGACGAGGCTCAAAAAACACACACCACCACCACCTCCATGAATTCAATACAACACCATCCATTTAAAAGATTATACTGGTGGTCACCCACCCAACTACTAATCTACCGATCTGAAGCTTGTGTATGGCAGAGCGGACGGGATGCCCAATTCTCTTCAGTCTATGGTCGTATGTGCTCGTGTGATAGGAAAGGAAAATTATATTCCTCGTTTTTTCAAAGGAAGTCTATTTCTATCTACAAAGTTTGCGAACAGCATTGGTAATGTGAAAATTAAGAATGAATCGGAGCGAAAGATCCACTCTACAAAACTCTAGCGCATCACAATTTTCAATTTTCTTTTCAATACTTAGGTATCCCCTCGAGCCCCTCTAACCAGAAACCCACAACTCACAACCCCTCGCACTACACTGCATCCACAATAACCCAAGATTCCAACCGACAACACAAATATCCAAAGCAGCTTTAAATTCTAGATTAGATTAAATATACCCAGCAATTCCCATTAAACACTGATTCCTTAGACTGCCCATATGTATAAACATCCATCCACAAACCCTCTCAGTAGTGACCCCTTTTCCCCTCCAACTCTCGAATCCCCGCCCATCTAACTCCCATATCTCGTCTAATTCGTATTGATATAAACCCGCTTCTCGCACAACTTCACCAAACCACACAATCAATCAATTCCCAGCAGCTCTAATCCACAGCACAGAACAAACCCACCCCTTCCCCCACCACCGTCCCACCCACCAATCATCCCTCCCCATCCCACCCCTCCCACACAAACTCCCCATCAACAACTTATCTTCTTTTCCCCTGGAAAGTCCTAACAATCAACACAACACCAAGCGGCTTTAGCTCACTTGGGAGAGCGCCAGACTGAAGTCTACTTCGGTTCATTAATCTGGAGGCACTGTGTTCGATCCACAGAAGCCGCATTCTGCGATCTCGGGTTCACTCGGGATATCACCTTTTTGGAGTTTTTTTGGGGGAGAAATGGGTGAGGAAGGGGTGAGGAAGGGAAGGGTAGGAAAGTGGGTCTCCATCAACGCGTAAGTAAGTGAAAAAAAAGTATTCATTGAATGTGTGATCAATATTCACCTTTTTTTTCTTTTTCACTTTAGCATTATCCATTTATTTCATAATTAATACCAAGTAGATAGATAGAAAGCGGGTATCTACCCTCAAATCAAGCATTTATCCAGAGCAACCATAAACTTTTCAACCAACAACAACATCATCGTCTTAAGTGCCCATAAAAACGAATTCCACCCTCTAACCCCAAAGAACTTATTTCTTCTTCCAAACCTGATCAGCATCCTCATGAATATCCACACTCTCAATCCCCTTCCTCGCTTCCCTTTTCTTCTGTGTATCAACACCAAATCTCTCATCTCTTTCTTTGACTTTATCCCATGGTACCTAGATTTTAATTATATATGATCAGTAAATTTCTCTTTGGAATACCCTCTATCCCCCCTCTCCATACCACACTCCCTTCCAATAACCAAGAAACAAAACCCCCAACATACCTGATCATCCCCCGTAAAACTCCCCATCAAAACCGGCATGCCAAGCGGTAACTCATCCCCTCTATCCGTCTGCCAGAAATGAAATGTTTTCCCATACAACCCAATAACCTCTTTCATTTCTTCCGTCTCTGCTACTGTCCAGACTGCATCTGGGACTGTTGGGTTAGGGAGAATCAACATTCCGGATTTGACCTTGCGGGTGTTAGAATAGTAGATATGATAAGGTGATTGTAGTTTTGAATTATGGAGAGAGGTTATACGTTGGAAACAGGACAGGAAGGTTAAGTGCACCAAGAGATAGGGAAGCCAAAAAAAAAAAAAAAGAAGCAACACCAAAAAAACAAACCTACCTCATAATCATGCGAATGCCAAAGTTTCCTCTCCTCCTCATCCAATTTCTCATACAATCTCCTGGTGATCATATATTCGACTCCAATCAATCTTGCTGGATTCGTTGGGGAATCATAGATGAGACATTGACGAACCTATAATGTGTATTGTTTTGGTTAGTAACCTGGATTTCTCAGTGTTTGAGTGTCAATTTCATATCCATAGTCTGGACAGTCGACCATCAGTAACGACTTCGTTACATGAATCTCCCGTGATTCTCTACTGAAGGACCTTGTCTCTCATTCCTCTTCCCTCTTTTGCTTCATCCACTCATAGTCCATTCCCTACCCCTCCTTTTTGGTTACTTCTCTCCTCCCCCATCTCCATTTACCCACCTGCTTCTCTCCTCTCCCCTCCCCCTTCTCTCTTCTCCCCTCTACCCAATCCCCCCCAATCCCCCCTTCCAACCCCCTC
>PQXN01000188.1:0-75227 GCA_004786275.1 Botryotinia convoluta | reverse complement strand
TGAATCAATTGTTGTTGAGTAATATGGATTTAAAAATATAAATTGAGGTGAAAGTGGGCTGCATGATGATATGGGCCGCATGATGATAAACCATGTTATTTGTTTCTATAATAGATTGTAGATAAATCGTATATTAAAGTGAAAAAATAATAATTAAGGTAAAAATAGTCCATATAGTGATATAGCCTACATGATAATAAACTACATTATTCATTTTATAAAATATATTATTCAATATCGAAAAAACAGAAGTATCAAATGAGCTACGTTATCTGATATATATTACTAAAGGGATGATAGTTACCCGAGCATCGACCGCAAATCCCCCTAATGTAATTCGCTCCCGAGCGGCCTACGAAGCTCAACAAGATACGATACCGGTACCTATCTACAGCACCTACCCAAGTAAATAAGCTTATAACCCCACAAATACCCCTCATTTACCGTCCTGTATTGTACACAGCCATCTTCAAAAATGCATGTAAGTCTGAAAGAGATCAGACCTCAGCCAACCAGCTGGCGTCAATTAACATAGCCGGCACTTCCGGATGATCCTCATAGGCTCGGAGATTGTATAAAATAAGGCGTGTGGTTGTACACCTATTTATTGAGAAGCTCCGGACTTCCCGCTATTACAATTGCCATTTCTGCTGTCTCTCACTTCACTTATAACATAACATTCTCTGGTTCCAATTCTCATACTTTACTCTTCATTCAATATTCAGCAATACACTCACAACCCCAATTCCAAAATGACTCCCCCTTCAGCAACAAGCCCATCCGAACCCCTCAATACCGGCGCCGCCATCCCCACAACCCAAACCCACGAGCCTGGCCTCTCAAAAGAGCAAGCCCAAGCTCGCACCAAAATTATGAAATCGCCACTACGAACACCGCTTGAAGATAAATATGCAGAGAGGGAATATCAAAAGGGGAGATTGGCGTTGGCTTTTAGGATCTTTGCCAAATTGGGGTATGATGAGGGAGTTGCGGGACATATTACTTTGAGGGTGAGTGAGGAGTTCTTTTCTCTTTTGGGGGGGATGGATGGATTTCGACCTCAGCGGGTGAGGGGGATTGACAAATGATTGGAAGTTGTGGATAGGACTTGGATATGAAAATGATGGAAATATTGAGTACAGAAAACTAATAAGAATAGGATCCCGTTGAACCAACTAGTTTCTGGGTCAATCCATTTGGAGTAGCATGGCCACTTCTCCGAGCGTCCGATTTAATTCTCGTCAACAAAGACGGAGACGTAGTTGACGGCGGTCCATGTTGATTATTAAATACAGCCGGTACATCTCCCTCCCTTTCCTCCCCAAAAATACATGCTAACATCCCCTCCCCAAGCCTATATGATCCACCACGCCGTGCACACCGCGCGCCCTGAAATTAACGCAGTAGCCCACTCCCACACCATCTACGGCCGGGCCTTCTGTTCCCTCGGTCGTCCCCTCGAAACCATCACCCAAGATGCCTGCTCTTTCCACAACGATCTCGCACTCTACTCATCTTTCCGGGGCATTGTCCTCGCATCCGAAGAAGGCCACGCTATCGCCTCCGCTCTCGGCAATAAAAAAGCTGCATTACTCCAAAACCACGGGTTACTCACTTGTGGAGAAACAATCGAAAGCGCAGTCTTCTGGTTCATGAGTTTGGAAAAATGTTGTCATGCGCAATTACTGGCTGATGCGGCAGCAGGGGGAAGGGGAGGAGAAACGATTAAAATCCAGGAGGAAGACGCGGCGTATACTTATAAGACTGTGGGGACCGAGATGGCGGGTTATTTTAGTGCAAAGCCTGCTTTTGATATGATGGAGCATGAAAGTGGTGCGGATTATAAGTGGTAGTGTAGGTGTAATGGAGGTGGCTGTGGATACCTATCCTGTTTTACTTGTGCATATCTTTTTGAACCGGGAATAGTATAATTGCTTTCGCTAAATGTTCCTCTCATAGGGGCGAGCCTCCAAACCCCCATTGCTCGCTTCGCTCGGAGGTCTTTTGCCCAATACTAGTCTGCCCCCATGGCAATGGCTCCCAGAGGGCCAGCGGAGCGTCGTTTTAAAAAGGAGTATGAAAATTTTCAAAACGTATATTCACAATTCTACATCCATTTCCTGTAGCCAGTTATTTATGCTTCCATCTATGCTCCAACTCCCCCCCTCCCCTAAACCCTCAACTCATCTTGACAACATTACATCAATTTTCAGATCTTAAACCCGCCACTCTGTAATCTCCGCCAAGTACCCTCCGGATCATAAGCCTCCTGTACTTTTCTCAACCGTGACAGATTTTCCTCTCCATATCCTGCGAATACATCCTGACTTGCATCTGCGTAGTTGGGATAAATGTATTTATGGAGAATACCCAATTCTTTAGCGAACAGGGTGAGTTTGGAGATGAGGTTGTGGGTGGATTGTTGCATTAAAGGCGTGTAGGATTCGGAGGCCTGGGAAGACCACCATATATTTATGTTGAAGACTGTGTGGGGAGGTTAGTTGGTTGGAGAGGGGTTAAAGGAAATTAGACGCCAACTAATTTTTTACTGTGAATGAGGGCAAAAAGGAAGAAACGAACCAATAAGCGTCCCATCATTTTCAGATAATCCATTTGCACTCTGACTCCCATCCGAATGAACGGAAGGAACTAGCGGTTGTAACACAAAACTCGGGAGAAAACCGGGGACATGCTTTATAGTTTCTATTTGCTCGAGGAAGAGATTGAGGATTTTCTGGGAGAGCTCTGGATGAGGGTAGAGAGTCATGGTTGCCCAGATAATTCTAGAGTTTAGAGTAAGTTACAATGAACATGGGCTTCGAGGTATGATTGCCTATTTTCGTATTTTGAGAGGTATCACAAAAGGAAATCAACTCACCGGTCACCCCAAACATCCATACTCGTCAACTCCTTCGCCAATTCTCCCATACTAGCATTCCGATTCGTGCTGTAAGCCCCCAATTTCCTTACTCCTTCGAATGCCAAAGGATTAGCCACACCATTTGAATTCGTTAGACAAGTAAGTCCGGCGAACAGGTCGTAATGGGCGAGGTAACCGATGGAACCGTAGGACTGACTTGAGGTGTCGGAGGTTTGGTTCGTGATAAGGTCTTGGATGGCGTTTAGGAAGGTGGTGGTGGATGTGCAGTAGGAGAGGAGACATGCAGTTTTGAGGAAAAGGTTGGTGAGGAGGATGGTTAGAGATTGTAGGGAGAAAGGGAGGAAGGGGCGGGGAGGAATAGAGAGAGTATTGCGTTGGGCTGAAATGTCGGAGAAGAGGTAATCTGTTTGGTGTTAGTAGAACTGTGAGATTCTGGGAAAATATAGAAGTATCGAGGGATAACATTGTCGCAAAGAGAACAAGGACAAGAGAAAAAGAAAATTGATATCAAAAGACATAGAGTAATATCAAAAAGCACGTTTGTACTCACAATTTTGGCCTCCCCATGCGGGACCCTGCGGATAAGTCTGTAGATCAAATCTCGTGACAATACCAAAGTTATTTCCTCCTCCTCGTAACGCCCAGTACAAATCTGGGTTATCATGAGCGTTCGCATTTGCTATTGTTCCATTGGAAAGGACAATCTAAGGAGATGTTAGTCTGGTATTTATCATGATGTAGTGAAATAAGCAAACCTCGAAATTTCGAACATTGTCAGAACCCCATCCATATCTTTGAGATAGAAACGATATTCCACCTTTAAAAAAAAAAACTTAGCATCTCATCTCCACTATCAAATCTACTCTATCTCCACTTCACTTACCACCCAAAAGGAATCCTCCCACTCCTACCGTGGAATCCCTTCCCCCAACAACCATCAATCCCCTCGGTTCCACAACCTCATAAACTTCCCCCCATCTGCATCCCGCTCCTACCTTTACAATTTCCTCATCCCCCGAAATTTCAATATCCTTCATCCTCACCAGATCAATGGTAATACCGCCCTCCACATTAGAAAATCCTTGATTCATATTATGTCCTCCACTTTTAATAGCAAAATGACAGTCAGACTCTCGAATGGTTTTCATGGCGGATGATACTTCAAAAGGAGAATGAGGCCGTATTATACAGGCTGGCGTAACGGATGCTTGTTGGAAAGAGTAGTAGGTGGATGTGAAATCTGGGGGAATGGATCCATAGTAGGTTTCCTGAAGGGTTTGTTGGAGAGCTATACACTACCGAGTTCCGTGTTAGTCATAGGGGACGTTATAGATTTGGACGATGCATGAACTCATTGTATTACCGTTTGATGACAGCTATCGTCCTTGAGAGAATCTCCATACATAATTGGCAATTGTTCACTCCAATCAGGAGAAGCCGCGACAACACAGGTAAAGGCATAGCTTAACAAGAAACATAGTAAAGGGGAAAACATCATTCTCGCCTCGCAATAGACGTTGATGATAATTTTTGATTGTGAGAATTTCTACCTCCTTTTCATATTAAGAGATCTTGTAAAACTTTTTATACATTATTAATTTTCGTTACAGCATTTCTGTTACAGTATCTCCCGGGGTCATCTCCACTCGGAGATGATATACACAAGATCTGACCAACTGTTGTATTTTGTAATCGGCTACTTGCATTCACTTCAGTCCAAATTGACTGACTTATTATTATTGATAATGTTGTGATGATGATTGCAGCTGAATGGATCAAATGAATGTCAGTAAATACGTATAAGAGCTCGTTTCATGAGTCGGTGAATCTGTGAGTCTGTGAGTCTATAAGTCTGTGAGTGTGAGTCTGTGAGTGCATTTGGAATCTCCACCATTATACCACCCTAGGTAGTTATGACGATGGATATCAAGGGTCTGAGGTTCAACGGTCAACCCCAGATCTTTACAACATTTTCACCACAATTCACTTCCCCAACGACAACATCCCTCCACATTTGTATCCCAGATATAAATATATCTTCATTTTATTGATTGATATCTTGACTTCAATATAATTAATGATCCTGATCCGTTGAAGTCGTGTTGAATGGAAAAAATGTCCAGTGAGGGGCTTTGGATAAGATAAGAGCTAACAAATCCAAGGAACTCAAAGGATTTCAAGAATGGCGAAGGAATTGATGATCTCATGGAAATTTTGTGGATGGCAAGGTTATCTATGGTATGGTATGGGGTGAGATGAGGGGCTTGACAGGTTTGACAAGACCCTTTTGACAGGACCCTTTCTTTTCTCTTCTTTTCTCTTTTCATATCTATATCTACATATTCCTATCTACTAAAAACAACATCAATAACTTCTTGTTGAATGCTGTCCACAAGAACACATACCATCTGCGACTCTACGAATATGCGCATAGAACACGATATTTTATGATATCTTTGACAATCAGCAATATCCGCAAATACCGATAAATACTATCCCAATTATGACGAATCTCGAACCATCGCATTCAACTCCTACAAGCTCAATCAAGCTTACTCAACGACATGATCGATCGACTTTGAGTGTTATGGCACAGAAAGCAATCAAAACCTTCTCTGAAACAATCCTCAAAACACATCCTCCCTTCCCATCCGGATCTCCTCAATTAACTCCTCACCATTCCGTCAAGAAACATTGTCGAACCACCGAACATCAAATCGCAGATACATATATCTATACCTTCTCATCCCTCTCCACCCCGCCACCTTCTCCATCCACCGAGCAAAAACCCCCCGTGGTTCTCGATAAATTATATTATTTCGCAGGTGGGGGATTCAGAAGTGGCGCTTTGAAAGAACATTGGACTCTCTGCGCTGAGCTATCCAAGAAGCTTCCCGGATACGAAATCAACATCATTAGCTATCCTTTGGCGCCCAATTCTCCAGCTGCTCATTCGTTGCCACATTTGAGGAAATTATACGATGCGTTAGCCGAACAGGCAACGAGGGAGGGATATAGAATTACATTAATGGGAGATTCGGCTGGGGGGAATATTGCGTTGGTTTTGGGACTTTATGGAGCGACTTGTTGGTTACGGGATAGTAAGTTACAAGGATCTGCGAATGTCTGTCCATTGAGAAACATAATGGTCATGTCACCACCCACCGACATGCGAAACACAAATCCAGGAATCGACGCAATAGATTCTCACGATCCCATCCTTTCGCGAGCTATCATTACCGAGGTAGCAGAAAGATGGCGTCAGGATATACCAGCAGAAGATCCAACGGTCTCGCCTCTTCGGGCCGATTTAAGCGTGTTTAGAAAGGCAGATGTACAAGTAGATGGAGTGGTAGGTTTATATGATTGTTTAGCACCCGACTCAGTGGAGTTCAGAAAGAAATTGGAGAAGGAGGGAGTTAGAGGGGAATGGTTGGAATGGGATAAGCAGATGCATTGTTTTCCGTTGACATTTTCATATAAGATATCCGAGGGAGTGTTTGGGAAGGACTGGATTATTGATGTTTTGAGGCGTAATTTGGAGCAATCGATAGAGAAATAAATTAATCTTAATCTTGTGTTGGATATAGTGTTGGATATAGTGCTGCATGCGAAGTAGCTCTGAATCTATCCGGCCATGTGAAAGGCTATGAGTATATGAAGGGTAGGGGTTAAGGCAAGTGCCCCTCATTGAACTTATATTGAGTTACACGCCTTTCTCGCCGGGTTATCAACCCAAGATTATACGAATTCCATGGTGCAAGTTGCTATACACTCGGAACTCTATCTGAACTTGTAGTAAAAATCTTCTCCGCAGAGGGAATGACACTCGACTCCTCTCTTCCTGCAAAGTACACAGACGCCAACCGAGTTCACATGGCGTACATATTCGGTCGAATTTTAGGGGTTCTTATACCAATAAAATTTCACCTGAGTGTAATGCAGGCATGTGACGTCTAAGCTGCTAGGTAGCTGTACCGAAAAAAAATTGGCCAGGTCGAACATCGTGGTTATTTCGTTTTTGAAAAATTGTCGCCCGAATTACCACTTTCCACTTCCCCCTTTCTTGATATACCCTTCTCATCTTCTATATATTACCATTTTCTTCTCATCATTTTCCTCTCGCCACTTGGCTCTCACCATTTTCATCATTGAAACCAAAGGACCGCTGCACCATTCTCTAGTCTACTATTAAGTTACCGAACATCTCTCTACTTCAGCTCCTCTAGACTTCATTGTGCACCGGCTTTTCCGTCTTCCTCTCTCTCGTTTCACCCTTTCCATCTTCCTCAATCCAATTCTTGCCCTCTCATACGATGCCATTTGTTTCCCTTTTGATTCCATTCTTCTAGAATACTCATCCGTATTTCAGAGCTCTCCTTCTTCCACCTTTCTCTTATACTCTTCCCATACATCCATCACATCTTTATTAATTTCTACCTTGCTCTTGCCGTTTTCAATTACTGCTTTTCTCTCACCTGTTATGATGCCTGAATATTGGAAAAATGTCAATAACGATAACGATGTTGAAAATAGAAAATCCACAACATTATCCCATTATTGGAAGTCCAATAAAATAAACAAACAAATAGACAAATGGAAATAAAAAGAGAATCAAACATGCAAAGAAGGAGAAAACACACCAGTTTTTTCTACAATCGTGACATGCTCCGAAGCTTCGGAAACCAAAAGTTTTAGTTCGTCGGGTACGATTATATCGTGATAATATGCTGCTTTCCAAGCTGGTTCTGGTGTGGCTTTGGATGTGTCTAAGTTTTGGAATGGTTAGTTTCTTCTTCGTCTTGGGATGTATACTATATTGGATGGGAATAAGATGATATCTAATGGTCTCCGAATTGCGTCCGAAGGATGAGGAATTCGGGAAAGATGAAAAATGCATGTTGAATATAGCGAGTGAGAAGTGGGAGGAGAGAAAAGACATACCAGGAGGACCAATCAATTCACAGCATCCATCTCATTCTCCAGCTTCGATTTCTTTTTGTAAGACAGAGATGGGATTGTTGGGATTGGAATCTGGAGACGCGGATGATGACATTGACAGAGGGCCGTGAATCTGTAGGTAGAAGGATCTTGATTAGAATACATAGAAAAAGGAAGAATATAAGTTTCTTTTTGAGGTCTAGCTCTTAATTGAGAGATTTGCAGATCCAGTTCTTGGATTTCAACTATTGCGTTTTTCTTGGACATAAATTACACTCTCACAGGAGGATGAGGCCGAATGTAAGTCCCGGGTATAAAGCATTTACAGAGGTGATATCGAGGAAAGAAACGAAGAAAAGAGGAAATAGGAGAAAAACTTCACATACCTGTACATAGCACTCCACACCCGCATCCAGAAAATAAGGCAAAACAACTTGTGCATGTTCTATCACCCAGTGGTTTGAGAATTCTTCTTTAGACATTGCGGGATTGCGTTTTAGGAAGGCGAGGAAGGATCGCGCCGTGGCTTGGAATTGGAAGAAGGGGAAAACATTGTGATTTTGGGATAGATAGATGGATCGATAGATGTTATGGAGATAGCGAGGAGATGGTGGTAAACAGAATTGAATTATTATATAGAAGGGATTCAAATGAATATATACGGGATTGAGCATCCAACGGATATACTCGAATAGTTACCCGAACCATTCTGTGGATATCCGAAATGCACTACAAAATCGTACCAAGTATCTAGCATACCTTAAGTGTACCTACGTCTAAGCATAATGATGTAATATAATTGGATGTGGTTATAAATCAATTACTTGACATTGATTACAAATACTGAACACCTTTCCTAATATGTACATTCGAGCTTCTTTCAATCGTCAATGGTATGTATGGAGTTTAGCACGATTCGATATAAGGATATTCATCGAGATCTGCAATCTAAGGCTCTAAGAGATGAGGAAACCTTGGAATGATCTATGTCTTAGATATTCTAGATATTTGACGTAGTTTCTGGGTGTTTATTCTGCTATATGCTTGCTTGTAGGGTAGGGTAGATACTCTGAGGGAGGAGGATACTCCAAATGGGATATAGATGCTTAGCACTGGTCATAATGGTAAACTGTTAAAATAGTGAAAGAGTTAAGAGAGAATATTGACAAGTAGCACTGGATAAATTGGAATTGGCCAACCTTATATCCTCGAAGAATCAAAAATGTAGTTCGTATGCACATATTTTACTACGCATATAGTGCATTGCATTGCATTGCGATGCAGTGAATGGGTGGGTGGTATACTAACTGCATGAAATCCAAAACGCAGTGTAGATTAGCAGCCTGTAGCTTGTAGTTAGCTCAGGATTGATTGGTCTGGAATCGGTATGTTTCTCGTCTCAGCAGTACGATTTGTGTGGAGGTGGGTTGAAGAGCACGTTTTTGGAGGGTAAAGATATTGAGCTTTAGGAGGGAGATTGAAGATGTGATTCAAGTATACATGAGCACAAATGGTAAATGATTTTTCGTCTGGAATGACGTTTGGTTGGGAGGTGTGAGTGCTGTATAGACTTTGAAAAGAGTATCATAATGTGGTATGGTGGTTATGGGATGAGATGAAAATGATAGCATTATGCGGATATAAATTGTAACTTGTAATACTAAAAAGAAGTTGTTTAAGACGAGATACATTGGACAAAAGTATCAACTCAGCCCAGGTGGCAATGAAAACGTATGAGAAATTGTGTTTTGTATTATCAGAAGCCATCCGTTATATAATAGACCATACCATGAATGGCAGACCAAATAACTAAACTATCTGATTCATAACTGTAAGAACGCAGTTATTGAAGTAGAATAGGTATACTCCAAGGTAAAACCATACCGTCCATTCTTACCTGCTCCACCATCTGAAGAAACTTCTCATCCCCATTGCCAACAACCATGACACAAGCCACTTTTCATAAGAGAAGAAACTTTTCAACTAAAAGGTCAGAGAAAGAAACTCATCACTTAATACATCTTATCAAGTCCCTCCATCTTACCATCAGCACGCCAATCCTCCAACAACTTTCCCCACGCACTAGCACCTTGTCCATAAACAGCAGTCTGTCCACTAACCTCTGGATGCTTGCCAACCATTCCTTCACCATTGAAATAACCTGGTGTGCATTGAGTGAAATATTGTAACATAGGTGCACTTCCCTGCAAGATATTGTTGACCCATTGACCCTCGGCTTCCTTACTAGCTTCAACGGCCTTGATATCCTTCTTCTTGCATTCGGAGATGATATAGGCGGTATGCATAGATTGATGAGTAAGTGTATACATGAAGTTTGCAGAAACACCAGATTGGGTTGTGCCGAAGAAGAAGTAGTTTGGGAATCCGTGGGTTTGGAATCCATGAAAGGTGGAGGGACCCTTCTTCCACTTGTCGTCGAGGATAAGACCATCGCGGCCAGTGACAGTGATACCTGAACGGCGTTGATAAGCGGTTGTGACTTCAAAACCGGTAGAATAGATGAGAACATCAACAGGATATTCGACACCGTCTACAATAACGCCAGCTTGGGAGACACGATCAACACCTTTTCCATTTGTATCGACGAGTTGAACATTATCGCGGTTGAAGAGAGAGAGGTATTCGTCGTGGAAGCATGGACGCTTGCACATGGATGAATACCATGGCTTGAGCTTCTCGGCAGTCTCCTTATCCTCAACGAGTTCATCGACACGATCTCGAATACGTTCCATGAGTTGGAAGTCTGCCATCATCATCTGACCCAATTTAGCTTGATCGGTACAAGCATCTGCTTTGCCCAAAATAGACGTAGCAGGGTTGAGAGTCCAACCATCGTTAACAAGATCTTCCTTTTGACGACAATTGGAAATTCGATCATTGAAGTTCTCCATTCGATCTTGTTGCCATCCAGGCTTGAGATTTTGACAGAAGTTTGGTGGAGTAGGCTTGTTGTTTCGAACATTGATTGTGGATGGTGTTCTCTGAAAGACGTAGACGTGCTTTGAGGCTTTAGCAAGATGAGGAAGCATTTGGACTGCAGTTGCACCAGTGCCAATGACACCAACACGCTTATCAGCTAACTTGCTAAGATTACCGTTGACATCACCACCAGTAACGCCATAGTCCCATCTAGATGTATGGAAAGATTTTCCTGCAAAAAGCTCCATGCCTTCAAGACCTGGAAGCTTGATCTTGTGGAGGATACCCGTAGCAGTGATAGCGAACTTGGAGGTGAAATGATCGCCACGGTTTGTCTCAGTCTTCCAAGAAAGAGTATCCTCATCCCAGGTCATTAATTTTGCTTCGGTTTGAAAGACAGTCTTTTCCTTAAGATTGTAACGTGTAACGAGCATCTCAATGTGCTTATGGATTTCGGTAGTGCGAGCATACTTCTCAGTTGGGACGTAGTCAAGCTCTTCGAGCAAGGGAAGGTAAATGTAGGATTCAATGTCACATTGAGCACCTGCAAGTTGACAATTAGTGAGCATCAACAAGTTATGAGAGTGTGGCAATTGAAATTCAAGTTGATTGAGAAAAAACAGACCTGGATACTGGTTCCAATACCAAGTTCCACCATAACCGCCACCCTTTTCAAGAATGCGGAAACTGGTAAGGCCTTTTTGAGCAAGACGAGCACCAGCCAACAAACCACCATAACCACCACCAATAATCAGTACCTCAGCAGAATCGATGATTGGTTCACGTGGGACAATCTCGTCAATGTGAGCATCATCTTGAAATCGAGCAAAGTTTCCGGTAGGTTCCTTGTACTGAGTAAGTCCATCCTCACGAATACGCTTCTCTCGCTCGAGGATGTACTTTTGTGCAAGAGTTTGAGGATCAAATGGGGAGGAATATTCAGGAAGGATTGCTATAGTTGCAGACATTTTGGAAGATGACGGTACAAACTAAACTTGCAAGATGAGAAGAGAAGTGATTGTAGTGATTTGGAAGTGATTTATTGTTTTTCTGAAAGAACAAGATTGTGTAAAGGTTTGTTTGACTGTATTGGTTCAAGTTGATGAGGTAGATCAAGAGCTGTGTTGTTTGTGGGAGGAAAATATTATCCGAAGATAGGACCGAGAGGGACTTTTATATCTATCCAACAAGGACAATGACGATATCGGAGTAAACAAAAGGAACTTTACTTTTGACATACCTTTGTCCAGGCAGCCCTTTTAGCCCATTATGTGTTCATCCGTTCTCAATAAGGTAGCTATCAATGGTGAATGCCATCACAACTCACCTTTGAGATACTTCAACCACGTATTTACTGTTTCACCATAAGAGTAGTCCTCACTATATTCGATTGATTTAGTACTCATAGTGGTTACAGATCGTCTAGTCTTGCTGAGAATTTTGTTGGAATAACAAAGTTCCATCCAGCGTTTCGTGTATGGATAGCTTCGAATCATCGATTCTAGAATATAACTCGAGGGGTAAGAACGCCACCGACGAGAGCTTTAGACTTTGAGATCTGAGACAGGAATTTAGGAAGAATGTTCCTTCCTCCCGCCGACACTTGTACAAATCAATTCATCTTATATTGGGAATCGAAAGGTTCGTCGGAGTTGAAGAAGATGGTGTCACGGGAACGGGCCACAGCATCACTACCGCTCCAATGTCTCATCCCAACCGTGAAAATTTTCCCGATGTGAGTGACAAAAGTACAGATAGAAGCATAACTTGAACTTAAACCCCGCTCGGGATCAGGCCATACGCCACTTGTGACAGATATCAAGTGAAAGTAGCCGTTAGATATACCCCACTATGTCAAACGTCAAAGATGCATGCGGACAGAAACAGATGTATATGATCAGGTTGATATTGATATGAGAATAGATAATGGGAATCAATAGACTTTTGTACATGAACTGATCATTCATATGCATCATAATATTATACATGCCTCTATCCGTAAATACTTCATCCATCAAGAAGACCAACAGTCCATTCGGTAATCTTCTCAACGCCATGTCCGTTAATTGCACTGATGGGGATGGCCTCTACTTTTCCTTTCCATGGATTTTGCTGTCTTGAAGGATGTTCTTCGTTTCCCGCTGCGACTTCCCTTAAGTACGACTTCAATTGTTGAAAGTTGTCCTGAGTACCAGGCAAATCTGCTTTGCTAGCAACGACGAACCAAGGTTTGCTGGAGATTGACGGGAGATTAGGTGCGAGGGGGTTCTCGAAGGTAGGTCCACTGTTTACAACGATTGTTTCGGATCGATTTGCCACTGCATCTTCGACAGAGGTGAAGGGAGTCCATTCCACAACTGGATTGGCCTTCTCTTTCTCCTCTTCAATCTTCATCCGTTCATATTCAGCAAGCTCTCTCCATAGGCCTTTCAAAGCTTCGACAGCATTACCTCTCCCAAGATCCACAACAAACGCGAGAACTCGAGCTCGTTCAACATGTCGAAGGAAACTTATACCAAGACCTCGATCCAAATGGGCATCTTCGACCAAACCAGGAATATCTGCAATGGTAAAATTTGTTCTTGGTTCTCCAGTTTCGTAATGTGATTGAGCCAAAGGTCTGCCCTTATTGTCATCAATAATTACAGTACCAATATTCGGCTCCAATGTGGTGAACTCCCAGTCTCCGACTCTTGTTCGGCTGTTGCTCATAGCTCGTAGTAAAGTGCTCTTTCCAGCATTAGGAAGCCCAACGAGTCCAACATCGGCGAGAAGTTTAAGTTCGAGCTCCAAGGTAATTCGTAGTCCAGAGTCACCCTTGGTTGCGAATTTTGGTCTTGGTACTTGTTTTGTGACAAAATGTGGATTTCCCAAACCTCCTACAGCACCTGCGGCCAAGAGCAATGGTCGTTCCATAGGCATGGAAAGATCTAAGGAAATGGGACCCTTCACTTGTGCGGCAGCTAAATTTGACTTCCTTGCCTTCGGTAATGAAGGGAATTCGGCAGTAGCGATCTCTTCAGGTGTAATAGCTGGGTATAGTAACCATCTTTCTCGATCCCATTTGTAAGGTCCATCTAAATCATGCCCATCCAATTTGCCTGCTTCCATCTTTATTCTATCCTCCTCAATGGCTGCAAGATCATGTCGATCTAGCTCTCGTACAATAGTACCTACAGGAACTTCAATGATGATATCAGTGCCCCTCTCTCCACCTTTCGTTTTTCCTTGACCATTTTTTCCCCTGCCAGCTTTTAAATTCCTCCTTCTTGCAAGTTTATGTAGACTTGTTTCTCCTCGCACAGCCTGTATATATATGTTTCCACCAGTACCCCCATCACCTCCATTCGCAGGACCCGCAGCTATATACTTCTCTCGCAGAAAAGAAATACATCCATGTCCGCCAGCACCTGCAAAGACATCTATTTTTGCTTTATCCGCAAATATCGTTCGAGAATAATCAGAGGGAGGAGGATTCAGTCGATCGAATTCTTCGGCCGGGGATTCGGCGGCGAGTTCTTCAGATAAGGTACTTTGTCTTCGGACTGCGTTGATGTATATTCGAGGATTTCTGTGGATCAACCTAGATGTCTTCGAAAATAGGAATGGGTACAGAAATGGCGTCAACGTGCCTTGCACAGTTGAACAACGTGGAGGCATAACGAACGATGTCAATTACTGGGTTGCAGATATATGTTTGCAGCTGTGCAAGCTGGAGATCTTTTTTGATATTGTGATGCAAATAATGAAATTTTCGGTCACCGTAACACCAACTTACCGGTAAACATTTCTGACTTCCCGATATCTATCGAGGAAGCGTGAAATGAGTGAATCTTCAAAATACATACCGGTACTTTAATTTTTGAGCCCCTTTAATTAGATCTCGGTAGTATTCGAACTATTAATATGATTTCGTTTGACATCGTCTGATGATATATATCTTCATATTAACCATTCTTGACGTACCTCGGAAACACAATGTACCTCTAACATACCGGTACAAACACACGATTGTACAATCGAAGAATTTAAGCTTCAACTTTCTTCTTATCCCCCACCTTCGATTTCCCCTCTCTCGACGCAATTCTGCGGTTCTGCGAACAAGCGGTGAGTACTCTGTAGAGTGTAGATGTGACTTCCAGAAGCCCTCCATCTTTTTACCAACCACCTTTTTTTTGATCTGCGCCCAAAAGCCTTAGTTGTGAGGGAAGGAATGAAAAAGACTTGGGTTGCATATATGCAGCCAAATCATATTATCATCTTCTATTGGTTATGCTACGAATTCAAGATAGCCTCATAATCTTTCTGGTCCAGAACCTCCGAAGTCCCAAAGCAAAAAAACAGTATCAATATTTACTTTAATGCTTACCTTATCTAGCTACATTAAGGCTCTTCGTTTACTGTACCCATTTTCGAGGCATTATCTACTATCTATATACAAAGTAGTTGATGACATTGGCAATCGGATATCTCGTCATGATTCATGACCAACAACCCATGCATTTCGCCTCTGGTTCTCTAACCACGAGATGCAAGTCACATCAAAGCATTCGAGCCACGACAACTTGCACACTCCGCTGAAATGTTAACACTTGGAACCCTTACTGACCTACGGATATGCTTATTTGAAGGACACTTACTATATATGATCCAACCTACTACTAATCAGGATGATTTACCTTGCATTGTATGGGGTTGGTATGTAATCAACCAAATGTAGTCAAATCATCAAATCAATGCCTTACTTTATCTTTGGTTTTGAAGGTTTGAAGGTATCCTCTCGCCTGAGTCGCCTCTCGCGTATGATCCACATATGCCACTCTGCGTTGGTAGTTTCTGGGGGCGTCGATTGTGTGAAGTGGTACAAGTTGATCTTTTTCCAGGTAGATGGTAGGTGATCAGGTAGTAAAAGGGCAAACGGTGTTTTTTGTGTAGGTGGTATTATGTTTATGATGCTCGGTATGTCGTAGACCTAAATCAGTATCAGGTATACATACGGTTTCATACGAAGGAATCAGGTAGCTAGATAGCAAATTAGTTCTCTTTTTCATATCTTTCTTCATGGTCTTCATGCACCTCACGATTCTCACCCAAAATTTTCCCCACCCAAAAAAAATAGAAACCACACGCACGACCACAACCATCAACCGACACGCCGAACTTGCAGACAAGCTTGCACATCACTCTAATAACGACATCTCACTTTTTTCCCTTTCTAATTCTCCTCCTGCTCCTCCGTTTCCTCTTCCTCACTCGCCCTTCCCGTTTAGCATCTTTTTGTTGTCAAATCTCGGTAAAGTCTCTTGTCGTCTGAATCCTAAATTCTAAAAAGAACTCCCGTTCTTTCATGCCAACTACCCGTCTCTTCCTATCCCATCATATCTAATCAAAACCACCTTTCCTATCTCCCGTCCGTCACTCAGTACATATATACCACATACCTTACCCTTTTCCCCGTCGTACACATCTACTACCCGATCTTACGATTCCACGATAGCAGAACTGTTAAGCGTGGGGTCTCTTTTTTTTGTTTTGGTTTCCTTAACACCTCATATTTTTATTATTCTAATCTTTTCATTTTGAATGGTGCAGAAATTTGCGTAGCGTGATCTTTCTATCGTGGAATTCTGCAGTTCCGGAGCCAGCAAGCAAGCATAGCATAATATAGTATCGTTTCAGATCGTACACTACGATCCGGACTCGCTGCATCAAATTGAAGAGGGGAGCTTTAGAGGGGAATACACTTACAAAGGTTAGTTTAACTTTGAGATCACTTCAATTGATTCGAATATCATTTTCCCTACATTTACCCCACACGAACTGCACTGCAAAGCAAGCCAGCGAGCCAGAGGTTACGATATTTGGATAGGTATCCCCATTCCCCCAAAATCTCGACTTCCGTCTTGTCAGTCAAGCGACCTATACCTATTACATTGCCTACATACATACAGACATACATACAGTAGGATACAACACTGTTCGTCCCCATATTCTTAACCCATCATATACCATGGGATCATCTTCCCCCCTCCATCCTTTCAATTGCCTCCCATTTCTCTGATACCAAACATTTACTCTTCTTTCTTTCTTCATCCCTACACATATACCCTCTTCTCTTTGAGCCTCAATCCCCCCTCACTCATCTGTCTCTTTCACTTATCTTCACTTGAACATTGGTTCCTTTATTTGTCTATTGCCCCTCACCCAAACCAGATGATACCCCTTCATAATGTTAATCAAGAACGCCAGAAACAACAAAAACCTCAAGATCATGGATCCCGATTGCGCCATATGTTCTCAGCCAGCTATCGCAAAATGCGAGTGCGAAGCCAATGGCCTTACCGTCGCTGTGAGGCAGGCTGAACAGAGAATGATGACTAGTGTTTATAACGATATAAGGTACCGTCTCTTGTCTCCTTCACCTCTCGTCCATCATCTCATACCCCTCCGGTTCATGCCCTATATCATTGTCTTCCCACAACATCCATATAGATCAATTATTCACCTCTAGTTCACCCATTAACTCATTGTCCAAATAGAACATGGGTCCGTGGCCACGCACAAGATTACATTCTCTCCTACTTCAGTGTCCTCACCACTCGCCGTAAAGACGAACATGCCGCCCAAATCCACCGCATAACCGAACGAGCAGCCTACTACTACAATGCACGTCCACACCCATCTGAAATTGCAGCAGCTGATTCAGAACTCAAACGCGGCATTGACGAAGATTGGCGCGCAAGCGTACAACGCTACCCGGAAGTCCTCGAGTATTTCTTCAGTTTAGTTGAATTAACTTTACCCAGCGATGAAGAACCTGGTGTTCGTGACCCACCTTTATCAGCATTGGGTGGTGGTGGTGGAAGGAAAGTCAGATTAAGTGAGCCTGGTCCACCAAGAGGGTCAACACCTGCTGTATCAGATGGAGGAGAAGAGAGGGAAAGAGATAGGAGGAGAGAACAGAGGAGGATTGGCACGCCTGCTAATGACAGAGAAAGACATGTCGAAAGACAGAGAAGAGATAGTATGAGGGCTGAAGGAAGAAATAGACCGATGACTGCACCGCCGCCACCAGGAGGTCCACATATGGCGCCTGCACATAATCCACATAGAAACTCGAGGGGTGCTCCACAATATGCTCCTACGCCAGGATATGCATATGTTAATCCTTATTGAGATTGATGATGATTAGCTTTCAAAGGGAGGAGAGAAAACAAAATTGAAGAAAGAACAGATGACTTCAGCTGTGCGTGTATGATTACCACAATTCCATGGGTAGGGATTAATGATACCAGGCACAGCTGAAGCTATCGAGGCCAAAAGTCAGGCCTAGCTAGCATAGCCACTCTGGCATCATCTCCTGGTTTCAAGCGGATGATCATCATGGATTTCTGGATTTTAGTCGAAAGTTTATCTCAACGTCTTATTATCCTCAGATTATCAAGTCTATTTATCTCATTTGTACATACCATCTCACCATTTCGGAATATACTCTGTTGGATATTACATTACACCTCAATACAATTATATCATTTTATCTCATCACCCATCAGATTATACATCTCATCTCAACTCATCTCATCACGATTTCACACTTCTCACAATCATTACGACTACAACATAACATGACACGACACGTCTCTACGAACCTTCCATGAAACTTACGACGAAAATATCGGTACGGGTCTGGCTTTTCTGCTTTGGTGCATTCATTTCTATCTAGCTGCAGCAAATTATCTATCTATCTCTTTCTAGGCAAGGCATTATATCTTATCTATCTATCCAGCATATTAGCGTCAGTCATGGTTATGTTATCCGTCTGCTTTTGGAGCTTGGTGGGATAGGGTGGATCTTTGTCGGTTTTTTGGTGGTTTGCATTTCAAATGCATTTCGTATTCGGTTTGATGGAATGATATTTTTATGGATTCGGGAGGAAGCTTGTGGGATTGGATTAATTTGTGCATTCGTTCATTCATTCGTACTTGTACATATTATCAATGATGAAAATTGTTAAAAGTAATATTGTACTGGCTGGTATAATCGGATTCTTGTGCTTGTACTCTTGTATAGTCCAATCGTCAAATCACTTCCGAATTCTATACAGAGAAAGAGTATCTCCAGCTCACACACGCACGCATCACGGAATAACCACGTCACAGATTGCTACTCTTCAATACTACTCTCATAGGTGACAAATCTTAGTATAGTATAGATTAGATACACCATTCTTACCTCTATGCTCTATGCTCCATTCATCGATGATGTACTTCCTGTCCAGGATCCACTTCTCCGGATCGCCTCCACAGGTTTGTCTATCATCCCGCAGCGCTAATATATGTGAAACAGCTTTGGGAACACATCATCATTATCTAGTTCTTAGTATTCTTACTTTTCGACAGGTAGGTAGGCGTGGGCCCGTGGGGTCCTGTGCTGCATGAAGCGTGAAGCATGAATATTATGTACATTGTACTTTATCACTTGGTTCAATTAGTTCATCTCTTCTTTTGGCTTTGTGCAAGAGTGTTGATGGTTTCTGACATCTTGGTGGTGTTAACTCTTTGAGCTACCTACTTACCTAGCTATAAGCAACTCCTAAATATGAAAAATGAAATATCAACTTCTTCCATATCATCCCAGAGCAGACAAAACACATCATCAACTTCTTACTTACATAGTGTGATTCTTGCATAGATAGATTTGTAACTCCTGTTCTATTCTACCCTACTTTCCATACTTTGTAGGCTAATTATTTGCTGGTCTATATCAAGTTTTCTATAGCAGATGGATTCTTTAATTCTTTGATGTGTTCTCCCCCCGGCCTCTCTACTTTCTTGTCTATTCTTTCTTCTCACGCACTTTTCTTCTTTTTCCTTTCCGCTTTCATATCTCTCTTAAGTGTGCTCTCTAATAATGAACATAAAACTCAAAACACAAAAATATCGCACAACCCAACTCCCTAGACCGGATCAACTGCCGTCAACCACAAGCTTTTTGTATTAGTCATAAACACATCTACATTTATACCCACATTCATATCCACCTCTCTAGCCATATCTACAGTGATTCCATCCGACTATCTATCTCAAACTCTTAGAGTCCATACTCCCCCACCCCCTCTACCCATCTCCATCCCCCCATCCTCTCATCTTCTCATCTTTTCATCTTTTCTTTTCGCTCTCAATCGTCCAATTATCCAATCATGCAAACTTCAAACAAAAAAACGAAACACAGCACAAATCTCCTCTATTCATCTTGTATTTCTTATATTTCTTATTCTCATTCTCGTACTCTTACTTTCTACTCCCTACTCCCCTCTCTACCCCCAACCAGTATCCCGATATCCCAAACTCCCAAGTACAAAACCCTAACCCACCATAGCATTCAAGTACTATTTGAAAACTCTCAGGAGCCTTACGACCCTCGAAACCCTAGGATACCCACCTATCTACCTCCCAATCACACACGCACAAACACACACAAACACACACACACATAAAAACAATCAAAAATCCAATCCCCCCCCCTCTCCCCAAACTCACCCTCTTCATCTCTTTCAAAAAATTCCAAATTGTCAACAATCTCTACTGTTCTGCTTGAAGTTCGGATCCAAATTCAAGTTCAAATCCAATCTAATTTAATATAGAAAGAAGGATAAGAAGAAAGAAAGGCATGAAAAAAAAGAGAGAGCGGAATGATAATATTGTATTGTGTAGCACGATATAGTATAGTGTTCGTAAGATCACATGTAAATAAACGAAAGAGATCAATAGAAAGATAGATCTGAAAGACTGGGTATATCGTTCGTATCGATAGTATTCTCCTTTTTCTTATACATCATTTTATTCTCTTCTATTTTATCTCAAGATATATTATCTTATTGTAGCAACTGGAGTTGGAGTTCGAGTTTGAGTATGTAAATATAGAAATACATATAGATACGAATTAGACATTGAATTGAATAAGAAACAGACAACAACAAATCAGAGCAAAGAATTATGTAAGCAAGGTAATGAGGAAAAAGATTAAAATATTGATGTAACGAATTTTAGGTTTGTTTCGTATCAACAACTTCCGTCTATCCTTAACCATCCATCCACTCGCCCATCCATGCATTGGGCCATCAAGTTCATTGAATCAGACCTGTGTATGTTTCCTTGCCCCCTCCCAACTATGCCCCTCCTCCAGACCCCAACCCCCAACCCTCAACACCTTGCCACCCCTCACACATTTGAGTGCAGTGATATAATACGATAAGTAAGTAAATCTAAGAAGTTTCCTCAGCATCCTCCTCAGCGGCAGCAGTTGCATCAGCAGCTGCATCCTTTTCACCCTCCTTGATCAATTCGACTTCGTTAGCTACAGATCCACCCTCATCTGCACCAGCAGTAGCCTTAGTTTCGCCATGGCCATGTCCATTAGTAGCTGGGGTTTCTGAAGCTGGAGTTGCAGCTCCTGATTCTTCGGCCTCAAGTTTCTCAACTTCCTTTTGGGCTTTCTCGATGTTCTAGTGCAATTGTTAGTTTATTGTAAAGTGTTTCGTGAAAGAAAACTTACGCGCTTAGTTTGAGCAGCTTGGTCCTCCTTCCAGTGAGCCAACTTGGCCTTGACTTTCTCGGTAACAGCTGGAACATCAGCAGCGCTGAAAGGTGGGTCAATTCCCATCTTAGTGAGATCCTCCATAACAGCTGGTGGGCAACTGTATTTTGTTGAAGCAGGGGTAGAAGTAGCTGCAGCATTTCTCTTGTTACCCTTCTTTCCCTTCTTACCTCCAGTTCCCTTCATGAAATCTTCCTCACGGTCTTCCTTCTTCAAGACTCTAGTTCCCTTGAGTCCAGAATCATCAACAGTACGTCCAGCGGCGGCTTCAAGTCCAGAAGGAGCTTGTAAAGGTGCCTTGGTTGTGGTGTAAGTTGGGTCGAGATATCGGAGAACTGATTCGGCGTTTCTAATTTCGTCAAGGTAGGCAGGGTCACTGGCCTCTGCGAGCATCTTTTGAGCGCGTTCCTTCTTTGCCTCAGTTTGTTTCTTCTCCCACTCAAGCTTTGATCTCTCACGAGCCTTTTGACGTTGGTTGTAATCGTAGTTGCTAGCAGCTCTGACGGCTTGGTAATGATCATCCTTGATCTGTCTCAAAGCAAGCCATTTCTCTTGTTGCTCAGCTTGGAGTCTATCCTTCTCGGCCTTGAGGGTACCAAAGTTTTTGAAAGCATCATCTTGCTCGGCCTTCAAGATATCCAATTCACCTTGAAGCTTCGAGTATTTCTCGGATAATGCCTTGCTTTCTGGATCGTCGAGGGAGTCTTGGAGATTCTTTCTCTTGGCTTTTAATGCTTCAATTGACTTTTCGGTATCATCGAATCCAGCAAATCCTTTACGTTGCTTGCGAAGGTTGGAGATTTCGGTAAGAGTCTTGCGCTCATCAACGATCTTCATGGTGGCAGCATCAACTTGCTTTTGTAATCTATCGATTTCTCTGTCCAATTCATCGACATTCTTGAATCCAACCTTTCCCTTGGCCTTGATTTGTTCATCAATCTTCTTGATTTGATCAAAAACTTGTAAACGACCAGCCTTTCCAGCACCTTGTTGTTCCTTGATTTCCTTCAATTGACTGATTAAATCATTTCTTCGTTTAGCAGCTGGAGAGTCCTTGTTCTTGTTTGGTTGTGCAACGTCCAATTTTGCTTTTGCGGCAGCCTGCATGAACTCATGTTAGATACTTTGTAATGAACAATGCAATGCAATATGCCGATGCGCCAAAAAAAAAAAAATGTGGATTTTTTACTTACAGCCTTTTCTTGACTCTGCTTATGATCCTTCTCGGCTTGAGCTAACTTTGCCTTGAATGCAGCCTCATCTGGCTTGACTGGTCTGGTTTGAACATCTTTCTTGGTTCCCTCATCGACCTTGGTCGCAGAAGGAGAGGATCTGATATCAGCCATATTTTTTTTGGTGGGATTATGACAAGCTACTGGAAATGTAATGAACAAGTAAATGCTCAATTAACTTGACACCAAAAGAAAAAAAGAATATGTCACTTTGAGGAAAAGGACACAGTATTATATCTGTACTTAGAAAATAAGTATGAATATAAGAAAAAGGTAGAGGTTATTCCGGTAGATAGTTTATAAGTTAGTTCGACAAGGTTAAGGGAAAGATTTATATTAGTAAATTATTCTTTTTTTAAGTTGTGAGATGACAGGTAAGCATTTAATTGGCTCTCGGGGTTCTATTGGCTGTATTAGCTGTATTGGCTGTATTGGCTGTATTATTGATTGTATTGAATTAACTTTGAATTCAGATTGGGGGAATGATTAGTCAGGAATTACTAGCTGATATTATCTCTACGGAGTAGACCCTACTTTGTACAGCTCCTTCGGATAAGCATAGAAGCAATTGAGGACAGTATGTTGACCTTGAAGATCATGGTTGTCTGGTTTTCTGGTTGTCTGGTTGTCTTATTTATTGTCTTATTGATGTCTTCGAGCCTGTCTACTAGGCAAGGCTAGTAAATCGAGGATATATATATCGAGAATATATACCTACTAGGTAAGTAGTCCAAGGGGGTCCGGTCGAGGTCGAGGGAGAAATAGGTGGAAATAAGTGAACTGATGCCAGAAGAAGAAGGGCCCCTTTTAGAATTCGAATACTTTAGAGAATCACCCAAAAAAATCACATAACTCATTCCATAACCAATTATGAATCAATCTTTGTCCAACAAAAGTTCAAGGTTCAGTCGAGACAGTACAGTTACAATACGGTACAGTCTCTATAGTCTCTATAACACAGTCAGTCTAACAAGCCACTCGGCAAGTCGGTAGCGCCGGTGTAAACCAGCCTCAATCAGCCTCAATATCATGTGACTTTCCCATAATCTGCACTTCAAGTCTGCTTGAACTTTTTTTGAGCCACTAGCGTCAAAATATTTACAAAGGGCCCTTGACTGAGTCTGAACTTCCATCAACAAGTCAATCTACAATCAACTTCCCACAATCCTCTTCTTGTCTCATTCCAGGATTTCTTGTAGGACGAGGTTCTTCTTCTTTGCGCGATTATCTTGGGACCTTGCAATTTAATCTTCCTTCCTTCCTTCTTCTACCTATTACCTAAATTTTCAAAATGGCTGACGACGAGGATCGCGCGCAAAAGCAACGGGATGGAATTGATAGAGAGGCCGCAAAGCTATGGAGATGTTATAGAACTGTACACGAGATGGTCCAGGATCGGGGTTACCTTCTCGCTGAAGAGGAAGTCAACATGAGCTTTGATACATTCAAGAGCAAGTTCACCAGTAATGATGGAAGTGTTGAGTATGCGCCTTTTTCTTTCTCATCTCAGTACACTTTTTCGACACATACTGGCTTTTCTATCTCCGCCTGGCATGACATACCTTCTCTAATCTTATGGACTAACAATTCACCCTCTTAGTCGTCGCCAAATGAACTTCTCCGCAACCCCAAGTGAAGCTATGATTGCCAAATACGCAGTCGCGCCCACTGCGGAGAACCCAAACCCAACTACTTCAGAAATCGGTACTATCTGGATTGAGTTTCTCATGGTAACCGATGTTTCCATTGGAATCAAACAAATGCGAACATTCGCTCAGCATCTTTCTCAACATAACTTCTCGGCTGGAATTCTCATCGCACCTGTTGCACCATCAGGTCCCGCTCAAAAGATTATTCCCGCTGTCGCATCCGAGACAAGAATCGAGACCTTCGTCGAGCAAGATTTACTTGTTAATATTACACATCATGAATTGGTTCCCAAGCATGTTTTGTTAAGTAGAGAAGAGAGGGCCAAGTTGTTGTCAAGATATAGATTGAAGGATACTCAACTTCCACGTATTCAAGCTGCGGATCCAGTTGCGAAATATTTGGGATTGAGAAGAGGGCAGGTCGTTAAGATTATCAGAAAGTCGGAAACTGCTGGTCGTTATGCCAGTTACAGATTGTGCGTATAATGGAGCTGGAGGATAGATGATTTGGTGTTAATAACTAGGGAGTTTATTGGGAAAATTGCATATTTGGGGAAGGCGTAATAGGATGGAAGAAAGACTGAGGATGAGATTGTCTATTTTGGCTTTCCAGGAGGCAGTACCTTTAGACACGAAATTTGATATCAAATTTCTCGTTCTGTATATTTCTGATAGTTTCAGAGCTTTATAATAAGATCTATACTACAGTTTTAAAAAGCTGGGCTCACTCTTTGACAAGCTTATAAAAAGTTCCTTTCTAGTCATTCCCGAGCTAGCCTAAGGGCTGACTATCAATATCATCTCCGTTGTAGGTTATCTGGAGATGTGGGATACAAACATCCTAAAACCTTCAACCTCATTGAGACTTCCCTACTCCCACTCTCATCTTCTAGTCTCCATGATTCACCAGTCTGTAAATTGTTCACCACTGATTTCCGCTTCAGTCACATCCCAAGTGCCTTCCTCACCTCTGTCCAGGACATGATTCTTTTTAATACCATGTCAAAAAGGGATAATTGATTATGTATGCACACTAATCTTCTAATTCACCAGTACCGCTCCCCCCTCTCTCTTCTTCCTTCTTTAGCTCTCTCTGTGGGATGTGATAGAGCTTTGAAAAGTGTTGAAAACGTGATTTGATAGGAATATCCATATTTGCTTTTGTAATTTGAATGGATTCTTGTTATATTGTTCATATAAGTTTTGCTATGCTGAGTGATTCCACCATGGTATAATTGTTGTTATGATATAGTCTTGATTTTGAACACTCTCTTCCTGTTCAGGATGAGATGGATGGACTGTATGAATTGCTCAGTAATTAGATGAAGCCAAACATGTGAATGTCAGATGAAGAACTCTTTTGGATATGGGTTTGATTGCAAGGTATGTAGCCTCAAATGCCATAGCAAGTATCTATCTACCTTCTAGCTAACTAATTATCAACTTTACTACTAACATTACCAAGGAGTTTATGTGAATAAATATCCATGTATATGATTGGTTTGTCAATAGGGGTGATCTCGGACGCTCGGATTATCAATTGTTCCGGCAGACCTTCAGCATTTAATTTTTATCATCATTTGCGACTGCAAGACATAGCTTGATTTTGCGCAAGTTCAATATTTTCCATAAATCCTTTTTTCAATCAACCCAATTATTTGAAAATGGGTCAACGTGGAAAGGTAAGCTTTTAACTCCCATTTTTCAATTGATATAATCAAAATATCTAATGTTTAGCAGGGAGGTCGTGGCGGCAGAGGAGGACGAGGTGGTAGAAATGGTGGAAGATCAAGAGATAATCAAGTCGACAATCGATGCAGCTTTGAGAAAGTTCCAAAATCCAACGAGAAATTCGAGAGATACTATAATGAACTTTTGAATTTGGAAGAGGCAGAGAAAGAGGAGTTCTGGGGAGCCTTGAAGAGAGAATTACCAAATAGTTTTCGATTTGCGGGGTCAAAAGGGTATGTTAATCAATTATTTGAATATGAATTCATGAAATTGGTATTCTTGGCCTGGTACACTTTTCTAACAATTTATAGTCATGCTATTGCGGTTCAAAAGCAATTAAAAGAACGATACATTCCTGAAATTTCGGAAATCAAGCAATTCGATGGTAGTCCAGTTGAGCCTCCAATGCCAGTTCCATGGTATCCTGATGAACTCGCATGGTCGATGAAGACTTCGAAAACTGTCATCCGAAAATCTCCTCCCTTTGCCAAATTCCAGAAATTCTTGGTTTCAGAAACCAGCGTCGGAAATATCAGTAGACAGGAGATTGTCAGTATGATTCCACCTTTGGTTATGGACTTGAAACCTGGAATGACGGTTTTGGACATGTGTGCTGCGCCAGGAAGCAAGGCAGCTCAATTGTTGGAAATGGTACATCATGGAGAAGAAACCAGAGTTCAAGCAGTTTTGAAAGGAGACGGAAGCGCAGACGCAGAATTGGAGCTTGATCCAAGTGATGATGGAAGAGCTACAGGTCTATTGATCGCCAATGATGCCGACTACAAAAGAAGTCACATGTTGATTCATCAACTTAAACGACTTTCATCCCCCAATCTTATCGTCACCAATCATGATGCTACTATGTTTCCATCAATCAAGCTTCCACCTACGCCAGAAAACCCAGCAACCAACCGATACCTTAAATTCGATCGAATTTTGGCCGATGTCCCTTGCTCTGGAGATGGTACAACTAGAAAGAACGTTAATTTATGGAAGGATTGGAATCCAGGTAATGCACTTGGACTTTATGTTACACAAGTTCGCATTTTGGTTAGAGCTCTTCAAATGCTCAAGGTTAGTGGACGTGTTGTCTACTCTACTTGTAGTATGAATCCTATTGAAAATGAGGCAGTCGTTGCTTCCGCCATTGAAAGATGCGGTGGACCTGAGAAGGTTAAATTGGTATCTAGCGATGATCAATTACCTTTACTCAAGAGAAGACCAGGTTTGAAGACTTGGACCGTCATGGATAAGAAAGGTCGTGTTTGGAAATCCTGGGCTGAATTACAAAAGTTCATTGCAGAAAATGGACAAGATGACTGGACTGGTAGATTGGTTGAGGGAATGTTTCCACCAACTGATGAATCTATGTCAAGTGTTCCTTTGGATCAATGCATGCGCGTTTACGCACATTTGCAAGATACTGGTGGATTCTTCATCACAATCTTGGAGAAACAAGCAGAGTTCAAAGCAAAGCCAGAATCGGAAAACAAAAAGATTGCACCAAAACCTCCCATCACAGCAATTGTTGATGAGATCGAGTCTGCTCCTGCTTCAAAGGATGGTGAGACTGTCGCACCAAAAATTGAGGCAGCTGATGAACTTACTCACCCTACCACATCCACTCTCGACGAAGTTACACCTGTAGCACGTCAAACCCAAGAACAACCTGGATCCGATGCAACACACACCGTCGGTTCTAAGCGTCCTGCCTCAGAGATCGAAGACACCGAAATGGACGCCGCTATTGAGAACAAAAAATTAAAGACAGAAGATACCGAAATCCACGCATCAGCACCCACTGAGGGTCGCACAGAACATTATCCTCCACCACCTGGTGCAGAATTGGATCTCACAACTCGTCCAGGCGATCTACGAGCTGATGCTCCACCAAAAAAGCTTCTCAATAAGTACGGTCAAAATCAAGCATTCGAGGAGGCATTCAAATATATTCCCGGTGACCACTTTCAAGTTCAAGATATTGAATCTTTTTACAAATTGAGCGAGAAGTTCCCAAGAGATAGATTCTTGGTAAGAAATGCGACGGGTGAACCAGCTAAGACGATCTACTACACAACTGCGTTGATTAGAGATATCTTAAGCGAGAATGAAGGCAAGGGAATAAAGTTCGTTCATGCTGGTGTCAAGATGTTCATGAAACAAGATGTTCAAGGAGAGGGCGTTTGCAGATGGCGTATTCAATCTGAAGGTATGCCAATTCTTCAAGGTTATGTCGGAGAGGGAAGAGTTGTCAATCTATCCAAGAAAGAGACACTTCGTACTCTCTTGATTGAGATGTTCCCTAAAGTATCAGGCGATTCGTGGAAGGAACTTGGAGAGATTGGAGAACGAGTCAGAGATATCGGAATGGGATGTTGTGTTTTGAGAATTGAACCAGGTGAAGGTGAAGATGCTTTTACCGAGAGAATGGTTCTTCCTTTGTGGAGAAGTATGCACTCGCTTAATTTGATGTTAGCAAAGGAAGATAGAAGTGCTATGTTATTGAGAATTTTTAATGACACCACACCTTTGGTTAATAATTCAGTGGGAGCTCAAAGGGAAGCTGAACTTAAGAAGGATGGAGAAAACAAGACGGAGGTAGCTCCAGGATTCAAGGTTGAGAATGGAGAGATCAAGGTTGATGTTGATGGTGGATTAGAGGGTGCGGCTGCCACAGAAGTAAAGAAAGGAGATCAGAGAGATGGAGATGTACAAATTCGAGAGGGACCTTACGATACGTTGGTTGCAGGCGTAGAGCAAGTAGCTAATAGGGATGTGGATCTTAAAGCCGAAAAGATTGAGAAGGGTGAAGAGACTGGTGGATCGGAAGTACAAATGGGTGGTATGGGTGGAATTGAGGGACAGGAAGGTGGAGTTGCTTAGATTTCGAGAGGAAGAATCCAAAATGAGTAGATTGATTGATTGACGGACGATGGGATGGGTCGGGATGGATGTAAAATGGCGTTATTATTTTCACATGACGTGTATATTTACGGGCTTGGGAGAAAAGGAATAGTTGATGAATCTTTAAATAGATAAATTGAATCAAATTGCACATATGGTTTCTCTTGTTTTTTTGGGTTGAGCAATGTCACATGTTCGTCGCAATTTTTCAAATTCCAATGAGATCTTTAGACAGCTGGTCTGGTACTCTATGCATATATCGCATTACATTTGGTCGGCAAAGACAGTGGACACTGGACACAGGGAGCGAAGGATTCACGGGTGCCTATCTATAATTTCATTGGTCTTGGCAGCTGAGTATTATTATTCGTATTGGTATTATGTGGTATGTAGCGGGAATTGTGATTGCAGGCGGGGAGGCGCAGGTGTGTGCTTTTTTTTTTTCGGGTACAGAGAGAGATTACATACTCTGATTTGAGTATGTAGTTATCTTATGGATGGGTAGTACGGTCGGTAAGCATGGTCGGTAAGTATGGTCGGTAGGGGGGAGAGGGGGAAGGAGGGCATTGTGTGTTGAACTTTGGATTTTTAGATTTTTGGCATGGAGATGCATATGGAATGGAAGTTGAAAGGAGTTTGTGGTGATGAATTGAATTGAATTGAATTAAGTTCTTGTGCCTGTACCTATGATAAACTGGGGGATTCGTATATAGCATGGATACATAAGGACCAAGGTAGGATTACATACAAAGATTACATACATACATACACACATACTTGATAAAGCTGTAAGTTGAAAGTTGTTACTACCTACCTACCTTCGAAATAAGATAAATATAAATGGCGGTCTTGGAAGTCGGCATGCGCCATCTGTTGTGGAAATTTCGAGGAGTACTTACTAGGTAGGACTTTTTGTGCGATATGACGATGGCGTGCCGCGTGTGCGAGGCTAAATATTTTTGCATCCTTTTGAGAGGGGGAGGGGATGTTCTGGAATATTATAGGAGATTGAGTGGGTGGTTGATGGCGAGGATGTGGATGAGGATGGGGATGAGGATATATAGTTCTTCATGCTTATCATGAGGTGAGTAGGGAAGATTTTGTTCACTCCTTTCTTTTCTCATTCATTCATCCATTTGTTTTTAAGTTCTTCTCTTACCTACCCCCAAGGGCAAAAATCCATTCAAAATGCCTCAAGTCCAACTCAAGTCTCTCATCACATTCCTTTATCTTTCCTCTTCTGCCTTGGGAATTCCGGTCTTGGAGGAAAAAGGCACATCGTGCACTGCACCTGTACGTATACCTTTTCTTCCTCTCTCTCACGACCTCTCTCCCCCATACGCTCCCCAAATACTACTCCACACACCCCAAACACCCACACATATACCATCTTACCATTTATTCCCCCCTCTCAACTAATCCCCCCTAGGAAGGCACCGGAACCTGTCAATCCACCTCAACCTGCACCACAACGGCTTCAACATCTCCGGCTACTGTCCCGGGCCCGTCTCCACGCAATGCTGCATCTCCAAAACCTGTAAGCCCTTTACCGGCGCAGGGGGCCTCTGTCTCAATACCTCTGATGGTTGTACTGGCGGGTCTTTCATCGCGGGTTTCTGTCCCGGAAATAGCGGGGTACAATGTTGTGTGAAAAAGAGCGATACGAGCGATAAAGAAGATGCGGAGAAGGGGAGTGCGAGTGGGAAAGATGTGGTGCAGGCGGCGGTTGCGAAGGAGGGAGTTACGTATGTTTTTGGTGGGGGTGGATGTAAAGGGGAGCCAAATGGAGGGTTTGATTGTTCGGGTGTGTGAATTCAGAATTCTCACGTTATCTGTATATGAAGATTTGTAAGATGAACTAATGATACAAAAACAGGACTAACACAATACGCGATCTGCAAAGCAGAAGGATATACCATTCGTACGCCCTCCCTTACTTCCTAGTCCCCCCCCCCTCCTGAACTTACGCCCCACCTCTAGCCCGTACAGCCCAACTCCAATACCACTCCTCCCTCGGAAAACGCATTCCCCGCGCCCAAGCCAAAGCAGGCGATTTTATATTCTGGGGCACAAATGGCGATTGTGTGAATAAAGTTCATCATGTGGGTATTTTCATGAGGAGTAATTGGATGGTCAACGCGCCGCACACGGGAAGTGTGGTGAGGGAAAGTACGTTTGAGGGGAGTAGCGAGTTGTGTGATTATGCAGTGAGGTTTTGGAAGGATTAGATGGAGTTTTGAGGGAGGGCGAGATCTCATCCCTGGGGTGCTGATTTATTGAATGGTGTATGCGTCAGTGTGAGTAAGTGTAGTTTGTGGTGGGTTGTGGTGGTTTGTACGGGTGAAAGATGGAATCTTTTTTTCATTAAGATACGCTTCTTTCTGCATTTAAATTCTTTACTTATGCCTTTTCCTCTTCACAAAATTTGAATGGAAATGATCTTCAATCGCTAAGTCAGTGATAGAATCCGCGCCATCTACAGCATTTTTCAACAGTCGAATTTTCAAAGGCACTACTACTACCCCTCCTTTGCCATATAATGCATGCACATCGTGATTTTCATAGCCTATCCATCTAAACAGCATATGCATATAGTATTGCAGATAAAATTGGAACTATTAAATCACAACCATCAAAAAAAAACACCATTCAACAGCACAGATTCAATCATTCAACCTTCACGTAAAAAACATATAAGTAACTGAACAATGCATCTCCAATCTTCATCCAACATCGATTCCATCATCATTCCTAAAGCACAAAAAATGTTCAACATAACATTACTTCGAAACCACAAATAGGTACCTATTTGATACAACGAAGGACAATCATACAAGTTTCTGACAGGTAATATAATCTGACGGTGCACATTGATGCGGATATCAAGTACCGCGTCTTTAACAGCTCTATGATGAATGCGAAGTGCCTCCTCCCACTCCCGCCCACTTTGGTAGGATTTGAGGCTGAAACGCAGATACATTTGACAGTATGAAAATATCTACAATACAGATATAAGAGCTTTCAAGTCCAGAAATGACATACTAATATAATGTACATCTGATAAAAAGGTAAGCATCATCGGCATCGGATAGATTATCACTTTGCAAAATCTCGGCACTGGCTCGTGGTGATTGGATACCGCAGCGTTCCAGATATGCATTGAGAATGAGCTTGATATTCCCGTTCTGAGTTGTGTAACTAGTATGTCTCATTGCATAGCTTATTCACGGGATATCATGGCTCAATCGATTTGGATTTGCATTCAAAAACTCCTTGTGGAAGTGATAAATCTCTTAGGTATGTTTCTATCTCAAGCTGAAAACAAACATGACATGCAAAGATCGAGGAAGTACAGTAGTATATTCAAGATTATCTCGATGTGTAAATATCGTCTCACGTTGTTTATCCGCCTCTTTGTTTCATACTGTTGTAGACTGGCATATAGTTACATTTGTGCTCTTGAACTGATCACTGGATTATAGAGTGAGACAGCGAATCGCGATGTACCCGTAGTACAGAAAATGAGTCCAACGATCTTGCACACTATAGGCTAAGCCAGATGCGATGGTATTTGTCCCATTTCATCTACTAATATAGGCGACCTTCTAGAGAATTTTAAAAGCCCACAAGTGGTAGATGGGGCTGAGCGGGCAAAGAAGTGAGAGAAAAGTGCTAAGATGACGAAATCGGGACAGAATGAAATACACACCTGTACCCTCAGCCACGTACCTTTCACATTCGCTTATGGAGACCACAGAACTCAAGATACAACGCCAATCTCGACAAAATATCATCATTTTATGCTATGGCCAAGAAAATGTAATGGGGAGTTTTTGGCAATGCACTCGGCAATGAGATTCAGTAACAAATGGAAATTGCCACATACATCATACCTTCACATTTTTTCCGCGACACATCCAAGCAAAGTGGTTTGGAAACAAAAGAATAGACGACGAAAGAATGGATGCGATGTGCTACGAGGCAGTTTCTGAAAATTGTATAGTTTTGACAAATTCGTGAGCCCCCCACGGTTAAGTGGAAGAGTAAGATAGAAACTATTGAAATTAAACTTGAGTAGAGGTATGGGGTGTAGCTGGAATATCGAGGCGAAATCTTTTATAAGAAGAAGACCTTACAGCGTGAACTCTCCTGCGTATGAGCCCTGTATGGGGCATACGATCGAAAGCCCACCCCAAAGGCGAATAATCATTGGCGCTCGAAGGATAATTTGAAGGCAATTTGAAGTGCTTATTATATTTTTCTCGTCCCTCTTCCCACATTTGCTGGTAAAAGGCTTTCTCGTCGTATAGCGCAGGATCCTCAATATCAAGACCAAATGTGTTGATTCCAGTCTTCTGGACAAAGTCCTTCCACATGTATGGACCACTGCTAACCCATGAATCTGGGTTGAAGCCAATAGTATCAGCGATGTGCATAAAATCTTCCTTTATGATGCGTCTACCCCAACCATTAAGACAGGATGAAGGCCACCAATGAGTTAATGGGTCCCATCTGGTTTCCGTTAATAACGATTGGAAAGGAACAGTAATTATGGCACTTGTTTGAACGAATTGTCGTACTGAATTCGAAGAATTTGAACAAGGGGTTTTGTATAGCCGTACGACTTTTATATTGTGCTCGAGTCGTGGAGGTAAGTCGTGGTTGCCCCTCTGTTGTATCTCGAAGTGTTTAGTATCAAACCAGTCCAACCCAAGATATCGACACTCATCTTGATGTTGAGAATAGGATCTAATTATTGCCAGAGCAACTGAAGCTTCGTTAACACCTTTCATATCAACTGCCAAAACCACGACAGGATGGCCAGCCATGCCAATGTTGCCATATTTTTCGAGTTCTGCGCGGGCCCGAGGGTCAAGCTTGCTTACACCGGGAAGAAACAAGAGACAGCCAGGCGCAATATCCCAAAGCGGCACAGGAGTACTTAGTAGGCGCAAAGGTTGAAACTTTTTGGGGTCATAGTATGGACTGAATATTTTGTTCCATACTTTCGATTTCTGCCATTCCCTTACGGGGACGTAGGTTGTATTTGTAGGCGTAAAATTTGATTCTTTATCTTTCCTCAAGTTCCTCAAGGAATACTCAGATATACCCGGAGACACCGCATCTCTACCAGTAGAATATAGCGATCTCGGCACATATTGAAAAGCGTTTCTGGAGTCTCTCAGGATAAACGGTACGCAATGGCCAATATTTGTAGTCAGGGCTCTTCTTCGATGGAAGGACCTTTGAACAAGACTTCGGGTCATTGGTGAGCCTTCAGTATGGTGATAGATACAGTGAACATGTGTTTTAGGAGAATGTATATGTTTCGCATAAAATTCGTTCAGGTTTCAAGGACGGAATCGCATAGCACGAAGGTGTTTGAAATCATGGTCAAGGTTCGGCCTAGAGAGGGTTCTGTATGAAGATATATGTTACAGGAGGAAACATTATGAGGTTAGAGGAGCTTACCAGAGAATTGTCAAATCACTGCGGCCGAGGAAGGTTCATGGGAATGCCGTTGATGGTTTTGATGGGAGTGAGAGTGAGAGTGAATAAATAAATTAGATGCTTTGTAATCAATTTCGAGTTCAATCATACGATAAGCGTGATAACTACTAGGTATAAAAACGATATTCACTATGCGATTGTAATCATGAGATAACTACAAGACGACAACGACCATTCATTCTCAATATACTGTGATATTTGAATATTAAGTGAGTGATGTACGTGATGTCTATTCGATTCCCTTATCAAAATTCAGAAAACGTTTGAACAAAACTAGGTATGATCTCCTTAATAAGTTCAATTGTATGGTATCTCAAGTCTATAAATTCTTTTCCTTCCAGCCAGAATTAAAGAAATCTATCCCTACCAATGTAGCAGTAGTAAAGTACCTCCCTGATCCCTATTCCCTATTCTCAATGGTAACCACCCCCCTTGGTTCCATGTTCCATTCACAAGGTACTGGTGCCATTTCTTAGCCACTCAGTCGAACACCTTATTCATAGCTTGATGCGCCAATTCAACACCCAAAAATGTTGCCGCGTTAGCAGGCACAGCTCTCGCCAATGCTGGTCCAAATCCAGGGAAGAACGCCTTGAATCCTCCATTTCTATACAGTCCTTTTATAACACCGCCAACAGTTGGTTTCCCTTCCATAGTCTGTAGCCTCGATTTGACTGTATCAACTGGGAAAACTGGAATCCACATTG
This sequence comes from Botryotinia convoluta, assembly GCA_004786275.1. Classification (NCBI taxonomy): domain Eukaryota; kingdom Fungi; phylum Ascomycota; class Leotiomycetes; order Helotiales; family Sclerotiniaceae; genus Botryotinia; species Botryotinia convoluta. The sequence goes on along the minus strand of PQXN01000188.1, from coordinate 40,135 downwards.
CTACACCTGCGCATGCTCCCGCTCCAGTGATTGCCAATAAACTCAAGTCCTTCCCCGGTTTTCCGGTGATAGGGTCTATAGGAGTTAGACGACGCTTAATGTATTCGTAAGTTGCAAAATATGCGGCGCTTCCAGGTCCATCTCTTGCTAGTGTAGCAGCTGATCCTCGGAAGACTGATTTGATACCACCTTCTCTATAAAGCTGCTTCACGACATCAACACCACCATTGTATTTTGGCTTTTCCCCAGGCGCAAGTTCTTTTTGACCTTGAATTTGTAGGAGGACCTTAACACGTTCAAATGGGGCGGTAATGATAGTTTGTGGGATGGCAGAGAAGAAACCAGCTGTACTAATTTGAGCAATTGTGAGGGGTTCGTGAGGGGCAGTGGAGGTAAAGTTGCGCACAAGGTTCTTGCCGACATCGAAACCCCAAAAAGACACGGCGACTGTTGAGTAGAAAGATTAGTTGTGTGGTCAAGGAACCTCGAAATCGAAGCAAAGAAAAGAATAGTCAATATTAGAGTGAGGAAAAAGAGAAAACATACACATAGGAGTGACACCCACCAGCGGCGCACTCACACCCGCATATAAACCCCTCGCAAGACCATCCTTCGCGACAGATTTCGTAACCACATCAATAGCACCTTTATAAACCCCTCTTTCCGCAGTTTGTAAACGGACTTTGACCAAATCAAATGGATGACCGACAATAACTGCACAAACACCACCGAAACCTCCAGCAGCCAGTGACCGTAATCCTGCGAATGATTTTTGAACAACAATTTCGGCGTCTTGTTTTAATTCGGCTTTAGATTCAGGGACGTGGGGCAGATGAGGGTTGATGGTATCAATCTTTTGATTTATTTGAGCTCCCGTAGAGGAAGAAGTCGGAGACATGATTGGGAGAGGGTAAGGAAGGAAACTTTGAAGGATTGTGAGAAGATCTATCTATCTGCGAAAGGAATGTTTATTGGAGGGGAATGTTATGAATGAAGCTTGTGGTCGTCAAGAGGGAGCTATACCGGTACCGCGCTTTCAATATTTAAGCCGAGGCAGGCCAATATCAAGCCAAAATCAAGCTAAAATCAAGCTGGTCGGTCATCGGCATAAAATAATTACCGAGTTTCGGATAGGAGGGAAATTCGGGGCAGTGGAAAAATGTATCTTTGTTAAACATTTTTCATGTTGTAGTACTTATCAGAATTTGACATGCTGTGTTGTATCTTTGAGGATATAGTCTGATAGTGTCGGAGAATATTCAGGATGGGAAGGAAGGGTCATATGATAGCATGAACGATTATGATATACGAGCATGATAATGAGAAGGAAGAAAAGTATTGGACATTATCTTATGTTGTAATCCGGATATATTCGTGGTCTTACTACCCAAGACCATCCTTAAGAAATGCTTTGCAGGTATTCATCAAATTTATGATTCATAAATTTGATGGACATACGGTAAAAGTCTCGGTGACGACGAAGTTGAAAAGATATTTTTGGAAGGAAGCATTAAATTCAATTAGACGTTTTGGTTTAGACGATGACCCCTGAACCATCCCACACAAGTTCGAGACAAGATCCTATTCCAGAGGAGAAGAAGTAATTTGTTAACCTTGTATCAGATTCCCAACTAAGATAGCCTTGGTAAGCCCTATGAGAGAACCAATGACGCTCTTTTGATGCATTTTCCAAAGTATGAATACTTTGCAGGTATAATATACCTTCCAGCGAAGCACAACACTAGGTTGGAGCTTGATTGTCATTTATTTATTCTTCACCAGCCGAACAACAGACAACAGCAACGGGAGCTAAAATGACATGTACTATTTTATACCCAAGTAGTCATTTCACATTTACGCCTCAACTGTCGTGGCGATGTTAGGTCTTTTGGACAATTGAAGTTGCCTTTGCTGCCAATGGCTGGGGATCATTTTTGGAACCACTAGACACCACTCATTGCTCTTTTATTTATTGACAGCTTTCATTGATCAATTAAGTTTTTCTTAATCCGAACTTTTCATAACAATACATTTTGCCAACGTCTAATCACAAGCTTAATAGTAATACGTGTACGGCATCAGATGAAGGGATAATCGCTCGAGGGAAGAAGCCCGGCATTGGGCTGCACCCCAGTTCCCGGTGAAGTACCAAAGCACTGCAAAGGTAACTTGGGTAAAGCGAGAGCGCCTAAAGAAACATCATTCATTGATTTGACTCCACTCGAAAACAACACATTATTTGCTCTTACTTCTCTCACCTCCTTTCAACCACTTAGTATTCAGTTCAACGTTAAACCACGCATGAATTAACAACCATTCGTGCTATACAACCATGTTTTATATATTTCAAGTGTCCAAATTGATATATATGCGGACTGGGGACATGGTAAAGAGGTAAGATTAATAGTAAGGCACCTCTCTAATATTATTATTTCTTGAACGTCAATCGTCTCAAGTGTCCATCTTTAAGTTCATTTCGTTCGTTTTGCTATTTGTTTAATTTTTCCAATGCCAGTTAATCTTCAACCTTCTGCTGGTACTTCTGGTAGTTTCAGGAAAGAAAAATCACGAGGAGAGGCTACAAGAAGAATGCCGACCAATTCGCGACCTCCCCTATCGCATCGGATACGGGCATCATTCGAAGGAAAGAAATCTCAGGATTCTACCAGTTCTAAACATGCGAGCTTCTCCGGTGCTAGTCCAACAGATCTGGAACTCCTCCGACGGATAATCGATGAAGCTATCTCTGGAGATGTCTTCCAGGCTGGACTTGCTTCACACATAGCCAAATTGCTCAAGCCCGAAATTAAAACGGCTTTAGATACAATTGAGCCAGTTGTTAATGCAGTTCTACAGCATGAGCTACTCTTAAAGAGGACCAACAATAGCGTGGATCATGTTTTGTTGAAGTTGGAGTCAATGGCAGATGAAGAAGGAGCAACAACTCCAGGCCAAGCAAGACTTAGTATCCACGGCGCCTTGACTTCACACCCGGTAGCAGACGAGGGACCACTGCCCATACCAGATAATTCGGCCTCTGGGACTGGTGCACCTGCTTCAACTTCCAACCAGGAATCAAGACCCCTTTTCAACCGAGGCCTCACATACACTGCCGGAAAACTAACTGAAATATCGGACTCGTTGGACTTGAATAATCATAAATTAGGGAAGGTGGTAGAAGGAATAGCGGAGCTAAATAATTTATTGACATCGAACGAACGCTTGGATAGTTTGAAAGAAAGCTCAGACAAGAATGATACCAAGACTTCGGTGATCCAAACGCAAATAGATCAATTGCAGGAAAATGTTAGGGTAGTCATCACTCGAATTGGTCCGGATCTAGGAATAAATGTAAAGGCGATCAATGATCATCTGACTGGAGAAACGCCTATTCAAGAGACGAGGGCTGTGGCTTCCAATGGTAGTGGGGGTGATGTTGAGCTTCTTCAAGCCATTTCTTCTCAATTAGAAGCCTTGAAGGATAGCTTGGAAACAGGAACTTCGTCACATAATGATAACTTGGGACTATTGAAGGAAAAAATCAATGCTCTACAGTCAACACTCGACGTCCAGAAAGATATATTGGGGGAGATTAAGGCAGCCGATAACACTACTGAAATTTTGGCCGGTATACACAAATCAAACGAGTCGCATGAGGCACATGCCACAGTCTTGGGAGAGCTCAAAGAGAGAAATACACAACCTGTGGATCTATCAACTCAACCAGCTCCCACATCAGCAGACGCGGAAACACTTCAAACGATCTTGACAGAAATACAGAAATCTAACGAGGCACATGAGAAGCATACAGCTGCTCTCGGGAGTATTAAGGAATCGGACGCAAGTGCAGCCATATTAGCGGAAGTTCAAAAGTCGAACGACTCGCATGTTTCTCATGCATCAGCTCTAGAAAGCCTCAAAAGTATCACTTCACCACCAGAACAAACCACCGCAATCGATCTAGGACTCTTTGAAACAAAGATGGACAGCTTAACAGAAACAAGCACAGCAATTCTCACGGAAGTTCAAAAATCGAACGAGTCACACGTTTCACACGTTTCACACGCAGCTGCATTAGAAAACATCAAGGCCCTGCCAAATCCACCTTCTGAATCTCCGACTGCAAGTGCAAGTGTTGATTTGGGAGGCTTGGAGAAGGATATAGAAGTTGTTATCGAAAAGTTGGACATGCACGCTGCTATTCTGGAAGAAATCAAGACGAAGGATGGTTCTGGGCTCGGAGGAATTGATGTTAGTGCTTTTGATAGCCATTTTGGTTCCATTACTACTTCCTTGGAAGCACATACAGCGACACTGGATGAGATTAAGTCGAGAGATTTAGCACCTGCTGATTTCAGTCCAATTATCTCGATGCTTGAAACTCATACTGCAACCTTGGAGGTTATTAAATCGAGAGATTCAACGCCTGCTGATAATGGTCCAATCATCTCAATGCTTGAAGCCCATGCGGCGATGCTGGAAGAGATTAAATCAAAAGATACAGGAAGTAATCCAGATCTCAGTCCAATAACTACCTTGTTAGAAGCTCATATTACAGCCTTGGAGGATATCAAGGCCAAGGACACTGCAAACAGCGTTGATTTAAGCCCAATCACTTCGACTCTGGATTCTCACCGTGCAGTTTTAGATGAGATTGTATCAAAAGGTGTCCAATCTAGTGGTGCACCCGCAGCAATCAATATGGATGTCTTCGACACACATTTCGGTTCAATCACCGGTATATTAGCAGCACACACAGCCGCATTAGACGAGATTAAGTCCAAAGATGGTCCTTCCAATGCTTCTACACCTGCAGAAAATACCATCGAAATCCTCGACAAACATTTTGGTTCGATCACTAACGTGTTGGAAACACACACTGCAGCATTGGAAGAAATCAAGGCGAAGGATTTCACACCGACCACTGGACAAACGGAGCTGAACACAGCAGCATTTGACGATCACTTTAGTTCTCTGACACGCATGTTAGATTCACACACAGAAGCTTTGGATGAAATCAAATCAAAGAACAATTATTCCGCTCCGCTTTCGACATCAAGAGATAATGTTGGCCTCGATTCATTTGAACCACATGTTACAGCGATTAAGAGTGTACTTGATGCTCATATGGGTGTGCTGCAAGAGATAAAGTCCGAGGCCCTTGCCAAAAATGATATGGATGCAATGGTAGTAGACAATTTGCTGGAACCACATATCATAGCTATCAAGAGTACATTGAGTGCACATACAGAAATTTTGGATGATCTCAAATCCAATGTTCATACTAATACCACAGATTCCTCCGAAATTGCCAACGATTCTTTACCTAAGATATTGAATACCCTTAATCGCCACACCAATCTACTCACAGAAATCAAGAACGCGGATGTTAGTGATGAGATCTTGACAGCATTGCATGAGTTACAGGAAGGTAATTCTGCAGCTTTCAATACTCTCAAAGAATCGGATGTCAGTGATGAGATACTTACTGCGTTACATACTTGTAATGATTCACAAGAAAAGTTGGATAGATCACTACTTGAACTCCAGACAGCAGTGAATATTTCTCTTTCATCTGAACAAAACAGGAACAAGTCAATTGATTCTGTTGAAGCAGTCCAAGCACCGATTGCTGCTGTAGACTTGAGCGGATTGGAGACCCAGATTAATGCGGTTATTGCGACGCTTGAAGGCCAAAATGTGGTTTTGGGAGAGATCAAGGATACTACTCATGCTGGAATGGAAGCACATGGCTTGCATACCACAACCTTGGGTGAGATCAAGGATGCAGCTAGTGCCTCAAATGATTCTCACGCGACCCATGCGGCACTTCTTGGAGAAATCAGGGATGCAGCTAATGCTTCGAATGAATCCCATGGCACGCATACTTCTACATTAGGAGTCATCAGAGATGCAGCAGCCTCCTTGAGCACCGCACACGCCACGCAAATTGCTACTTTGGTCGAACTCAAGCACGCAATAAACGCCTCTAATGAATCTCATAATACCCACACCAGTACACTAGCAGAGATACGAGATGCAGCCGCCAGTTCAAATGACGCAATTCTTACGCACACAGCTACTCTTAGTGGACTCAAAGAAGCAATCAATGCATCGAATGACTCTCACACTTCTCACGCTGCTGCTCTGGAAGATCTGAAGTCCATACATTCAACACAGTCATCGCCAGATGCTACCTCTGAGCCAACATCACCACCGGTCCTTGATACAAGCGCACTAGACACTCAGCTTACAACTATCATTACGTCGCTTGAATCTCAAACTTCAACATTGGGAGAAATGAAAGATGCCCACGCCTCTCACATAACAACTTTGAGTGAAATCAAGGAAGCAACAACGGTATCTAACGAGTCGCATACTTCGCACACAACAGTCTTGTGCGAAATTAAAGAAGCAATTGCTCCTATTCATGGCATTAATGAGGCCATAAGTATACATACAGGTCTATTGGAAGGTCTGAAAGAAGACACCGGATCACAGCATAATGAAGTGAAGAGTAATATTGACGGATTGAGGAAACTTGTAGATGAAAGTTCTATCAAACACGAGGAAAGTCTGTCAAAACATGGGGATTTGATTAAGGGACATGGAGACTTGGTTAAAGAAAATCATGACGGGTTGAAGGGAACGATTGCGGGACTTGCTTTGGGTGGGATTGCCGGGGTGGAGGTTATGAAAGCTATGGATGAAGTGGAAGAGAAGAATGGTAAGGTAAGTGATGTAGTTGAACGGGACATGGAAGTGCCAGAAGCTCCAGTAGGTTTCCCACGTCTCTGATGTTTCACGAGAGGATGAATGCTAATGAAATCTCACAGGCCGAAGAAGATAAGGTTATTGAGGAAGAACCACCAGCATTGGAACCAGAGATTGTTGTAAGTTATGCGGCTAATAGTAATTAATAATATTTCAAGATGCTAACAAGATCATCAGGTGGTGGAAGATTCAGCTCCAGAGTCTACAGAACAAAACCCGGAACCTCCAGTAAGTCTCAAATTTTTGGAAAGCCAGATTTTATAGTCTATTGATGATTTGAAAGGTCGAAGAACAAGTTGTGTCGGAACCAGAAGTACCTGTGAGTACATCATCAATCCTACGACCCTGTCGTTGAGTATGTCGAAGTAGAATATTTCACTAATACAAACTTCAGACGGAAGACGAAAGAACCGCCAGTGAGGAAACGCTAGTAGAGCCAGAGCTAGAACCTGAAGCTATTGTGACAGATACTGAGAAGACGGTAAGTTCTGATCAATGACTGTGTGTTTCATGGATGCTCATCTGACAATTTATGTAGGTCGACATCAACGAAGATCCAGACCCTACACCAGTAGACCAGGAGCCAGAGCCAGAAGCTGTAAGATACCATGAATCTAATCTTCAAGCCAATCTCGTGAAATGAAAGATTTGTCGTAATGCAAAGCAGCTAATCACATGTGATTCAGGTTGAGAAGGAAGTTCCGACCGAGGAACCGACATCTATCGAAGCGGAGGCTGAAACGCAGGAAGCTGTCGTTGAAGAGCCGATTCTAACAGAGGAAGAACCGGAACCAGCTGTAAGACTCATATATCGTGGGACGGTGGCGTGAACTAACAATATCTATAGACTATGGAAACAACGGAAGATACAGCAGCTATTGAATCCCAACAGACTGGCAAAGATCTCTCTGGCGAAGAGACACTCCCTCAAGAGGAATCTGAGCCGGTAGCAACCTCCGAGGATTCTATGAATCTCCCTATTACAAACATAATTGCCTATGTGACTAACCAGTTTCTCTAGTTTGAACCCAATCGAGAAACTGAACTTCCAGCAAGCAACAATAATGAGGAGCCTGAAGTTCTTGAGAAGGAAGAAGAAACTGAAGGTACCATACCAAGTTCAATTGAACAATCGGGTTTGGCCCAAGATACGTAAGTTAAGTCAAAATACCTTTCACATTGCATAGTGTTAAATATTTTAAAGTCCCGAAGAGGAAGCGTCTCAGGTAATCGAAATAGAAGAACCAATGTAAGTCAAAATAATCCTTGAAATTTCACAAAAAATAATTGAGGAGGATTGACCTAAAGATTCGGCGATGTAGACCTGAAGAGGGCGATGTCACAGAACTATCCAAGGACGAATTGGATTTCGAAGGAGGACTTGTAGTTGAGGAGATACCTGGTGAGGAAGAGACTGTTGTGGTGGAAGGGCAAGTTTATTTTCGTATGATTCGGGTCATTAGTGATGATTGCCGACCGGAAGAGTTATTTTCTGAATCTAAAGTGGGACATTAGAGAAGGTGAGCTAACACACCGTAATCATAGGTCTGAGGAGGAAGCATTTGGTGAGAGCGAGAGAGCTGAAATACAGCAAAATGAAGATGTAGGCGATGATGATTCGAAGTAAGTTAATTGTTTGAGATAAAGGGGAGACTGAGTACAAGATTCTAACACGCAATTAAGATCCATTGAAGAGACGGCGCCTGTTGCTGTGGAGGAAGAGAAGTAAGTTGATAGCTTTGGACTGATCAATTTGATACAAACACAATTACGTCGATACTAATATGATGAATAGACCAACGGAAGACATAGTTCTAGACAATGTAGTCGAGGATTTAAGCCCGAGCGAGGAAGTCCTACAGGTTGGAGAAGATAAGTAAGGCATTTGTAATACCCATCTATAATGACTTAAGTTGACAATCAGAAGACCTGTCGATGAACCTATTTTACAGGAGCCAGATGAGAATTTGACCACCAACTTGCAACAGACGCTTCCTGCCGAAGAAGAAGAGAAGCTCCCTGAAATCAAAGAATCTAATGAGCCAAGTTTGGAGGAAATGCCAACAGAGAATACTATCCCAGAAGTCTTGATAGATACCCCTCCGGCACACTCGGAGGAGACTTCTCCTCTGGAAGCAAATGAACCTGTTCCGGAGTCTGAGCAGACCAACGTACCTGGTTCCGCTGATCCACCCGTCGAAAGCGAAGAAACACCCATTGTTCCAGGTTACGATGTTGAGACTCAGACTCAAGTACCCGCAGCAAGTGATGAAGTTCCCGCGGACAATTCAGAATTTCCTACAGATTCTGAAGTCATTGAGCCATCTAAAGAAGAGAAAATGGCTTATGAAGAAACGGAGATGGAAAAACTGGCTGAAGGACATCCGGTCGACAGTAAAGAAATCAATTTGGAAAGGGAGTGTCTGGAGCCTAAGAATGAGGATCTTCCTACCGAAGACGCGAAGGTTGTTGTTGAACCTTCGAAAGAGGATAAGTCTTCAGAGTCAGCTGCGGAGATTGAGACACCCCTTCTGGATTCAAACGATATGAATGAGGTTCCAGCCGAGATCGATGCGAAGGTCTTGAAAACAGAAGTTATAGAGCCTAACAATGAAGAGACACCGGACCATGCGGAGGAAAATGTCAAGCCCTCTCATGATCAAAGCAATACCGACGCTCCTATCGAAACCGAGGTACCCGTTTCGGACATGAACGACCGAAATGAAAAGCCTGTCGAAATTGAGGCGAAGGATTTGGAAATGAAAGATCCAGAACCTCACAACAAGGAGATACCTGAACAATCTGTAGAGAACTCTTCACAAACCGTGCAGGAAGAAAGCGATTCTGAACCGGTTGTCGAAACGGAGAAGTCTGTTCCTGATTCAAACTCCCATGATCAACATACCGCTGAAAGCGAGGAAAAATCAGTGGAACTTCCTTTTACCGAAAATGTCATCGAGGAAATCTCCAGCGAGCCCACAGAAGTCAATGAGCCTTTACAAGAGGAAATAATCGCACAATTACCTGTCGAAATTGAGAAATACACTTCCGATTTGAACAATCAAGACGAACCTCCAGTCGAACACGAAGAACTTTCCGAGGAACTTGAAAACCTGAAAGCATCTACCCCATCTATCGATAATGGAGAAAAGACTCTCGAACCAGACAGCCATAAATCCAGCAGTGAGCATGCACCTCTCGAGATTGAAGAAACACCCATCGAAGTTTCTCAAGAACAAAGTCCAGATTCAACTATTGAAACCGAGATACCAGCGATTGAGTCAAATGATCAAACGCAAATCCCAGTCGAGAGTGAAGAGAAGTCTGTGGAACCTGCTGTTAGTGGACCGGAAGCTGCAGGTATGGATAGTGAAGAGCCACAAGCGGGCGATGGAGCTCAGATGGCTGAAATTTCGCCGCAAGAAATTGTTGAAGAGCCGGAGGTTGAGGATCAAAGTCCTGTTGAGCCAAAATCGAGATATGAAGCTCAGGAGGTTACTGACGACTATGAACCAGAAGAACAACATGCTGTTGAGGTACCGATTGAAGGATCAGTCACTGAGAGCCCAGCTCATTTCCCCACCGAAGAGGAAAGCGTCGAAGACAGTGCGCCAGTAGAGAGTAATCTTGAGCCAGAAGTTGTGAATGAGAATGTCTCTGATGAGTTTGGATCAAGCGAAGAAGGGCAGATTGTAGCCAACGATGGAGACGAACCTCTATCAACTGAGAGGGAGATACTTGACAGTCACCACGAAGAATCGGTCCCTGGAAACGAACCAACATCCGAGAGTGTGATCCATGAAGATTCTGAAGATATCAGAGATGCAGAAAAACCAACAGAAATTGATGCTGCCGAGACACCCGGCCAAGATTCAATTCTTGAAAGCAAGCCAAAATCAGAGCCAGTCGTCTATGAAGATCCTGAAGATGCCAAAGCCCGTGAGGAAATTGCTGCCTTGAATGCGGAGATGGCTAGAATTCTAGCTGAGGCTGAGGAGGAGGAAAGAAGAAATACTCCTGTGGAGACGGAAACAATTCATGAGGATGAACCCAGGGAGCCGGAGGTCGAATATCATGTCGAAGAACCTATTCATGTCTCGGAAGCACAACTACTGGTCGAAAGCCACGAAATCCCTGAAGACCCAATTGAGAATGAACAAGCGCAGGCAGAAGTGACTGAGCCGGAGGAACAGAAAACGGTTTCTGTAACTAATGAGGACCATTCAAATGACACCAGCTTGAAAGAACCTCTGGAGAGCCATGTCGTTTCATCTACTGATTCCGAAGAGGATGTTATGCCCATAGAACCCGAGATTCATGAGGTAGAGTCTACCAATATCCTACCCGCAGATGAGTCGCATCAAATCGAGGACATTATTCCATCTACCCATGAGGATATTGCCGAAAGTCAGAGCCGGATTGTGGAGGATGAACGTGTAGAAGAAAAGTATCTCGTACTCTCTTCCGAAGATGAGAGAACAGATATTGAAATCCCGTCAATAGCCGAGCAATCTGAGAACGAAGTCGTGAGCAACGAAAATGCGCCTATTCAAGACGAAGCTTTATCTGGAGAAGTATAACTTCCGGAGATGGAATCAATACCTGTCGAGGTTTCCATTGAACCCGAGACGGAAGAAACTGGAAGTGCACATTTAAGTGGCCATGTTTCACTTCCTGTGGACAGAGTGGAAGATAAATCTTTGCCTATTCAGCTTGAATCAGAATCAGATCTTGGCGAAGTAATACCAGAAGAACCAAGACTGGAAGGAGAAATCAACCCTGAGCAATCTTTCATGGAATCTGAACAGGGAAATCCAAAGGACGAAATGACACTCGAAGATTACCCTGCCGAAGAAACTTCGACTTCTAAGTTGGATTCAATCAACGAAAGCACCCAGGATGCGCAAAGTGAAGGCGAGGAAATAGAGAATGAAAGTCCTTCAGTGGAGCATCTCGAGGTTTCCAGAACAGAAACAAATCCGGAGGAATACCTAAAAGACGGCAATTTCAGAGTTGACGAGGATGCTCACTCTGTGGAGCATGAAGTTGCCCAAGAGGATCTCGATGATCATAAGGAATTAGGCACTGATCTTGTGGTCCCTGAAAGTCTTCAATTCGAAGCGGCCGATGACAACGAATGGGATGAAGTATATGATGCTTCAGATGACAAAGTACAAGGATTAAAGCCTTCAGCGGAATTTCAATCAACTATGTCCAATCACGCAGAAGCTCCAGCCATCGAAGAAAATCAGCATGATAGCGAGCCAAGTCAAGATGAAATCGCTTCCGAGATTCCTCTCCCAAGCCCATCGGTTCAGGAAAAGCAAGCTATCCTAGAGGAGGACTACCCCGCTGTCCAACACTTTCCAGCTCAACATGACGTTGAACCTGAAAGTTATCAAACCTTCGATAATGTTTTTCCAATCGAGAATAGAGCTGTCAAAAACAGCTCCCATGTTTCAAACGAGGATGAATTAGAGTTCGCGGATGAGCCAGACTTTAGAGAAGTTCCAATTGTGGCTGACCGCGAACAAATATCGGAGAATAATTTTGCTACCGGGGTCAAGGATGACTCACAACTTGAGGATACCGAATCCATCTATTCCCAGGAAAATGAGCCAGCGATCACTACAGAACATGAAAGGCAAGAGAGAGACGATCCGAGAGCCACTGCCAGTCAATACGTGTCTTTCGGGCAATTACAACCAGAACAAGAGTCAGAACCTAGCCACGTCATTGCTGAAATTGACTCAACTCACGAGGCCCAGTTCAGACAGCCTGAAACTTCAGCGGAGCAAAGGTACATAGGCTATGGCTATGACTATGAGGAGCCTGCTCTGAATACACAAACTTACCCCGACTCGGAGGATGATATGGAGTCATTTCAGCCGGGACCAGCAACTTCACGCTATGAATCAAGGGGCTCTTATCCCTTCCAAGGAACCAGCTTTAGTAGATCTATACCACAACCAAGATATTCAAGCCATGAAGAAGTTCCTCGCGATACACGTACTTCCTTCAACGACCAAGATAACAACCAGCATCTGAGACCAATGCCTACATACTCTAGCTCAAGTTATTCTCAAGAACACCTTTCAGAGTCTTATCCGACTCAAGAAATCCACTACAATGAGCCTGAGCCCCAACAAGATCAGCCGATAACGCCCACATATCAATCGTCACATCAAGATACCATTCCGGCAACTCTACCAACAACTTTAACGACAAAAATATCCACCGAAACATTTCCTACATATGACGAATCCCGACCTGTTTCCCAAGGTATGAATTTCGGGTTGCCAATCAGAGGAGCAGAACGTGTTGAAACAATCCGCGAAAGTCCTGAGCCTACATATCCTTCATACAATGAACCAATGCGATCTCCCGCACAATCACGGTTACCAATCGCGAGCCAAAGATCGTCAGATAGTATGCGTAGAAGTCACAGTCCTGAATTGAGAAAACAGAGCAGTTATTACAGATATGGACATGATGAGCCAGTGCGCTCTTTGGGGGCTTCGCAAGGATCTAGATTCGGTCTACAGGGTACGCATCCAGCTAGAGAGTCTCATGAGGAAGTTCCAGAACACGGAAATGAGAAGAGAAGTAGTAACGTGAAGAATATTTTGAGTCGATTTGAAGGTGGTGAATCCTCATCCTCAACACCTTCTCAACAAGAAAGTTTCAATATCCCGACATATCAAGACCGTTTCGGCACTTCTCTTCCTCGACCTGCTGGGAATAGATCGATCAGAAAACAGCCTCAATACGAACAAGAAAGTCACTTTGAGGCTGTAACACCACTGGATCATGATAGATTCGATGTTCTGAGTGAAGAAAGTAGTCTGGTTCAAACATCTCTTGAAGAGAGGGAATTACAGCTCGAGAGTGGAGAAAGCAGCGCGGTACAAACGCCGTTGGAAGGAGAATTCAGACTGGATGAGGGTACAGGTGAAAATGTAAATGCAGGAGTACCGAAAAAGAGGAGGAGTAAGAGGGGGAAGAAGAAGGGCAATGGAGGGGGAGGTGGAGGTCAGGCTTGAGTAGGAGAAGAAGTAGAATCGGAAAATGTGGAATGCGGTTGGAATGAAAATATGGATTGGATAACCGAAGGAAAATGAAGGACGACTGATGCTTGATGGTAATGAAAAAGTTGGATGAACATCGGGAATTGCATGATTTTTTTGATTTTTTTGGTTGGTTTGGTTTTTGTAAATAGGAGGAGATATGGAGTTCCGCAGGAGTGTTTCTACGTGATGTTCAAAGCAATTCTATATAATAGTCAGTTTTATGTTTGCAAGGAAGAAATTTCAAGTTTTTTTTTTGATATATCTCTTGATGTAAAAAAAAAAAAGCTTTGTGGAGGCAGAGATTCAAAGAAGTCATTTACATCACACTTCCCTCTCATCATGCAATGAACTGGCTTCGAGTTTAAGCCTTACATGGCTAAAACTAGACTATCATTTATTTTCTTGATTGATTTGAATTAGAGGTGAATCTTGTGTTTGAATTTTGGAGAAGAACACCTATAATGTTCAGGCTGAAGTATCACAATACATGGGTACTGACTACAAATAATGAGATAAATCCTTAAAATATCTTACGTAGTAGTAATATGTGCAGTACATTGATCGACCGCTTAGATAGCTCCTCCCCAATGTCTATACTGTATTTGGACATCTAATAACAATAAGCTGGAGTTATTGGAAGGTTCATTCATAATGATCGAAATGATCTTGGACTTTTGAGACATGCCGTCTGAAATATTCAAGAGAAACATCTGAGATTCCCAAGTCTGTACTTGGTACTTCGAAATTGTGGTCAAAGAGAGCATGCGATGAGTTCTATCATTCTTCAAAGTGAAAGAAAGAACATACATAGCAAACTTTCATAATTTTCGAATGAGAGCCAAACAACTAGATCATATCATGCAGAAAAAATGAAATTAGTATATTCAAGTCATGAATCAAACCTAACATTGCTGATATCTGATCGGATGTCATCAGATGGGTGTTTGTGATTGTTTGGTTATATCAATATCTCTCATTATGAACATTTCATAATATCAGGGATAAATTGTAGATAGCACATTCACCAAGCAACCATTCACCAATGAAGCATATTAAAAGCATAACAGTAAATTATTAATTTGCAATATAACAGCCGAGATACGTTCACTAAAGCATCGTCCTAATCAACCAGACTGACCCATTCCTTAACTAGACCCTGAAGGAACAGGAAGTAGTAACCAGCCGATAATTATCAGCTAAATACCTCGTATGTCCTGACCTGAATCTAGACCACTTCATAATATCGTCCCATTGTTGTAATCCATCATCAATTGAATGACAAAAACTAAAGAATACCTCTTCTAGCAGCGAAAACAAATGCTCCAACAATAGCAGCAATCGAGCCAGCAACGAAGCTGAAAACGACAATTACGAAGATCTATAAGACACATAGAATTAGCAATGAATAATGAGGTGGCAGTAAAGCGGTAAATGGTAAGAACTTACGATTAGGTAGGGACGCTCAGCTGTGCGAAGGCTAGCACTCTCCAAGTCTCCCTCATCGCTGGCGATAGGCGCATCTGCGTGATCATCAAGACGTTGATCAAGAGTTGCTGACGGATTGGGGCCAGTATAATCGATACCTGTTGCAGCTGGGGCACGACCAAGGCTAATGACAGGCGAAGCAGGGAAGAGATTGGGAGGAGCGGTGCACTCATGATCATGATTGATAAGAGCAGGGCAATTGCTAATAACACTCTCTGCACGACTGAGAGAAGATGCATCAGCCTCATCGTCAACGATCCACTCATCCGAAACGTTGAGGTAACCGTTTAGGACATTCGAGACCCATTCGCGATCTGAAGCAGTGCTACTACCAAAAGTGGGTGCGCGGGTGAGTCTTGCAGAAGTGCCCTCGCAGCGAAAAGCAGCAAGATCACCTTCCGATCCCCAGCTCATGAGGCTTGGCTCTCGAGGAATAGGACGAACTAAGTGGCCAAAGACCGGGTGCCAGGTTGCTTCAGCAGGATGATCTTCCATGGAGCTATCTCCGCATGTTTGAGATTGAGGAACAGCTTTGAGGTATGTCGCATCGGGTTGACGAAAGTTGAGAATTCCACGCCAAACTTCGGTCTCGGCAGTGTCATGTGCGAGATTGTAGTAAGCAAGATCGGAAACACGTAGTCGATTTTGCTGGGGAATGCCCTTGAAAGAATGGAATTGTGCAATGAGAGTTGCGCACCGAGCTTCCATCTCCAAGGGGTCAAGGAAAGTTTGAATGCAGAATTTCGGGTCATCTTGGAGTTTGTCAACTTCGAGATATCCTGCAGGAAGAACTGCACTGTAGTGAGCCGACTTTAACTATAATAAAACATCAAAAGTTAGTATAGGTTTCTGGGACGAGAAAAAATAGTTGAATTCTCAGATTGGATTCTCGTATTCACTTACGAATTCCTCCCACTCAGTAACAGCACCAGGATTATTGTAGTCATCATGGATTTGAATCGACTGTTGTTCCTCCTTATTTGGAACTGTTGTCTCTTCATTCTCCATGATTACTTCGACTTTGTCCATGTTAATTGCTATCGATCTGTCTTCTTGATCAAAGAATGGAAAAAAGATGTTATTGTTCGAAGTTGTTTTGTTGAAAAGAAGCTGAGTCGAGGTGGTTATGAGAAGAGGATCGCTTCGGAACGGAATAATTGCTGTTGACGCGACGCGATGACTTCACCTTCGGATAGACCAGTAACTTCCTGGTCTATCTTCGGATAAGAAGAGTGAAGATTGCAAAGAAAAGTGAAAGGTATTGAAAGGGAATGCCTGCTAGATTGGAATTGTCTAGTATTACAATTCATGAATGAACCCATTGACAAGTGTCAATTTTCAATTCATAGCATAGACAGAACACACTTGATACAACCTTCTGTCTGTGTTTGATTCAAGAAAGAATGTATATAGTGGAAAATATTGAAAGACTAGAAGAAGATATCTTGTGATGACCCGATGCTGATAATAAGGAGTTGTAGAAGAAAGGATGGTAATCAACTGGAGGAAATATCTTTTATAGACAGAATTTCTTCCTTGGACGTGATCTTGAATGTTGTGATATTTACTGTCAATATCCACCTCAAAAACATGAGTGGAACAACCTTGAGCAATCACCGCCATTGTTTACTTTTGCAATATACAATATACAATATATATACGGCTGGATAACCAATCCTGTTGTTGTTGTTGTTGTTGTTGAGGGTAAATATAAGCAAGAGAAAAGAAGTATGCGCTATGTAGAGTGAGTTACGTGTATCTGAGTCACCAGATTTTACATCAAACATACTCACTGCCACAAGCGACCATCAAGATTAGGATTGCTTACCAAGTTTTTTCTGCGAGTGAAAGTTGTGTAGGTGAGAAATTTGTAACTTTGCCTTCTAGCTAAGTAAGATGCTATCTCAAATACGGACTGAAAGATTCATCCCTTGTGTACCCCAATAGAAAACGGAACAACATATCAGCAAATATAACCTTGTGTATTTGTGATTGGCATAGTCTTGATACCATGGACATCTGACAACCATGATGCTTGACAGATTCAAAAAACTATCCAGGACTCTCTCCAAATAAGGAGCTTCGCATCATAAGCGCATAGCCCAAACAAGATAACGTTCACCCCGAACGCCTTTCTATGCATTACTTCCTGCAAGTTGTCTGCGTTTCAATTCATCCTCCCCTTTTCTCCCCAACCCCAAATCTCCCATTCTTACAAAGCCTACAAGTGAAAATATAGCAAATTGCGTCTTTCCCATATAGAGAAAAAACACACTGTGCCAATTGCCGCGCAAATGAGTAGCATTACTGCAGACTATAGATAAGATCCTGATTAGAATATAAGAGTTTGCCATGGCCTAAGGATGACTTACACCATTGAGGTCCGAGTCTTCAAGGAATGTTGGATACATTGTAGAGTTCATCGTGGAATCAAGAGCAAGCGCTGTGCTTAATGTGAATGCGGTCGCGAGGCGGAGATGAATATGATGTTTTGTGAGGGATTGTGATGGCTGTGTACTTGTAACAATTCCGCCGAGAATGAAGTGCGGTGTTGAATTTTTGTTACGATATAGAGTATCGTGAGGGTGTACCGCTGTGGCAGTATTGGTAGTTGCAAGATACGGCAACCAGATTTCATGAACAATGGCTCTCGAAGTGCCTAAGAGACCAGTGGATAAGAGACTCAGCTAAAGATCGCACTTGACGTTGTGGCGGCACAATGAGACCTTCTGATTAATTGTTTGTGACGATGGCAAACGATAAAACGGAAAGACAAGATCTGGGACAAATTGTTGAGAAGGCGAGATGAAACAATTGAATAGTGAATATGGCTTGGTATTATGAGAAATGATTTTGACCTTCGTCCATCATCAACATCACATCTTTCACATTGACTCTTGAACCCACTCTCATAGCATACTGGAAAATCACAGGGTTTCAAAACTTTGAGAAAAAGTGTTGGGAGTGATGAACCAAATAGCAAAGTTGTTGTGGTTCAACAAAGACCCTTCGGATTGAAACCCTTTGCTGCATGGCGTTCCAAGCACTATCCCAAAGGTACACACACTTGACTTGATTTCAATAGAACCTCTTAAATATTCTCCTATCTGAATGCAAAAGGATTTGTTATTAATAACATATAAAATTGCCATTGTGCAATTGATATTGCAAAGAAAATATTCACCGTTCCTGGGCCGTCGATTCACTGCACAAGCTTTGTATAACAGTGAGTATGATATCGCTATACCCAGTACCATCAAGAGATGAAATCAGTCCCTAGTCATTCATCGCTTTTCACTGTTTGAAATGGAGAAATGAATCGATTTCTATCACTTCAGGAAACGCAGTGTTGTCGTTGTACTACGAACCACGTGATATCGATGTGACTTTTTCACGTGCTAGCTATTTTCCAAAGCAATCACCAAATAAATGGACATTCTTGAAACATTTGCAGATCCCGTTGTATCCGTGGTATGTTATGAAAGCCTGCAATCACGTCAAACGTATTACTACCCTTGCGGGGGATGTTTCCAAAATGCTTGATGTTATTGGTCAATCAGTGTGCGGAAGCGAAATATGGCGAAATGGCTGCAGCCATCACACAATATTTCGGGACCCCATCCAAGGATAAGTGCAAAGCATAAAGATATCAATGCATGACCGCATTCAAAAGGGTTTGAATTCGCATTCTGATAACGGCGTCAAGGTTGATTTTTCGTATAATAATTAATGGTCCACGCGAAGATAACACGAAACTTTGTCAAATATATTTTCCTGTCATAATTTGAATGTGGGATTGGATTCACTTCGACCTGGAAGCATACAAACGTAACATGGGCTTGAAGTTTGAAAGAGTTGCTGTGATCGGTGCGGGTGTCAGTGGACTAGCGGCTGCGAGACATCTCATAGATTATGGACTTGACGTAACGATCTATGAACGATCTTCAAAACCCGGAGGCGTTTGGTGAGTCATGTTTCTATACCCATTTCTTTTTAAAGCCCGCGAGGAAGAGACTGATATTAATACGAGGAGCTAGGGCATATGATGAAAGGAAGCCGCTTGAATACAGATATCCATCAGTTTTACCATCGGTTGCAGGCCTCTACTCAGAGGCGGATTCAGATTGCGAGGACGTTACGTCGCAATCAGAATTTCCCCAGGAAGAAATACTCAAATTGAAGCACGCACCACCAGGTCCTGCATATTTTGGTCTGACAACAAACATCTCAACTAAACTCCAAGAAATGAAAGACCACCCGTGGAAGGAAGGCACAGGTGATTTCGTCAATGTGAAGGTTGTTGGTGAATATCTGAACGATTATGCCAAAAGATTTCACCTAGAACGTTTCCTCAAGTACAATACGAAAGTCGAAACAGTTAAGAAAGTAAATGGGAGATGGATTGTGAGATCAAAGCTGTTAAACAGAACTCATGACGGCAATGTGGAGTTCTTGGAACATGAAGAGGTAAATCGCCGAGTGAGCATCTGCAAGCGAGTGCTGACTCGTGGCAGGTATTTGACAAAGTAGTTGTGGCGAGTGGACATTATCACGCCAATAGAGTGCCTGACATCAAAGGATTGAAGGAATGGAAGAGAAATCATCCTGGAAGGGTTATGCACTCAAAAGCATACAGGAGACCCCAAGAGCTTGCAGGCCAGGTAAGTAATAACACTTAATAGCACTACTATTGACTAACTTTTGTCAGAACGTTCTTTTAATTGGGGGGAGTGTATCCTCGACAGACATTGCTAGGGAGATCAACGGCGTAGCCAAGACGGTTTATCAATCCACCAGAGGTGGTCAATTTAACCTTCCACTTAGCTTTTTACCTCCAAGCGCAAAGAGAGTTGGAGAATGCGTGTCTTTTGAGTTCGAGACGAGTAATGAAGGCCGAGGGGTCGCTCACTTGAAAGATGGGACAACGCTTGGTGATATTGATAAAGTGATAATTTGCACAGGATATCATATTTCGTATCCGTTTCTTCATCCGTATCATAACGATTTGATATCCCCGGCCGAAGCAAATGAAACAGTCCTTGTAACTGACGGAACGCAAGTCCACAATCTTCACAAAGACATATTCTATATACCAGATCCAACACTTGCATTTGTCGGTACAGCATATTACGTATCGACCTTTTCCTTGTTCGAGTTCCAAGCCATTGCACTCGCAGCTGTATTCGCTGGCAAAGCATACTTACCACGCGAGGAAGAGATGAGAAAAGAATACAGACTTAGGGTAATAGAAAAGGGGTTCGGGAGAGCTTTTCATGCTTTAAATGAAGGACGAGAACCTGAGTATGTTCGTCAATTGGTAGATTGGATCAACGCAGATGCTGCGTCGAGTGGAGGACAGAAGGTAGAAGGTCACTCCGAGGAATGGTTGAAAGAAGATGAAATCAAGATGGGAAAACTCCGTGAGAGGTTCGAAAAGAAGAAACAAGAGGAGAAGCTAGAAGAAAGTCCTCGGATATATAATCTGAGGAGCGAAGGGGTATTTCCTAATTCGGAATTTCAATTGTTTAATGGCAGTGGGAACAGAGCATTAGAAGAGCAGACAGTCGGATGATAGAGCAATTATCTTCAAAATACCCTCATTATATGAATAATGATTGTTATAATAAGTAGAAATGATCAGAGTTGAAGCGGAAAATTAACAGTACATCATTACTCACTGTGTACCGTGATGAAATCGATTGATTTGTCCAGAACAAGCAAATCAATCAATCTCTACTCACGATATATGTCGTCTGATGTTCGCGATTCTCAAAGCCATAATTGTGAATGGAGTAATAGATAAGTTACTCTACTTTTCAGACGATTGTGTATAATATTCTTAGCACGACGAGCGACGAATTGCGACGATTGAATCAAACAATTCACCATATATTCTTTTAAACAAGTGGATGGGCAATTCTTTCTCATATATATAAGTAAAAGTACCACGTTAGATAGAAATGATGATACTGCTGCTGCTGATGACTGTATGGAGTGAAAGCATGTTGTCTGAGAGATGAGACGGAATGAAATGAGTTGAGCGGTTGGATGTGAAAGAATAGAATAATCAACCTTGCATGAATTTTAGCGAAAGCGCGTCCAAGTGAAATCGCGACTTTCTCATAATTCAATTACGATTACACCATACATTTCAGAACGCCCACAAATTTTTTAACAACCAATATAATTCATGATAATACATTTTATTTTGATATCTGAATATACGAGAATTCGATTCTGGTACTAAATCTAAGATCCACAAAGTTTCAATGTCGTCTATCGCACAATAAGTCCAACCAGTTCCGAATATCGAAACGCGTCCCTAACTACACTTAAAGACGAACCGCAGACTTAGATTTGACTCCAGCAGAGGTGCAATATAATCTGCCATAATTGGCACATTATTTGACGCGTTCTGCATCTTTCAACATGTATTTGCCACGCTCACAACTTGCCACACTATATCTCCACCTTCAAAAGACTCATCATCCTTTATCTCCGCCAGTCCTTATACTAGTTGCTCTCGAACCTGACGCCCTATGCGGATGTCGAATCCTTACCCAACTTCTTAAACGTGATTATATTCCTCACAAGATACAACCAATTGCTGGATATGGGGATCTGGAGAAAGCGGGGAAGAATGTTATACAACCCATGATGGAAAATCATGGAGGTAGTGGGGGTGTTGTGGTTTGTTTAGGTGTTGGAGGCTTAGTTGATCTGGGTGCGTTGTTGGGTTTTGATTCGGAGGCAGACGAGGCTAGTTATGGTGGTGTCGAGGTCTGGGTTGTGGATGCAAGACGACCTTGGAATTTAGGGAATGTCTTTGGAGGTTTTCCAATGATATCGCATGAAGTAGAAGGCGGGGAAATTATATCTGAACCACCTAAGGGTGTAGTTGGTGGAATGATTGCAAGAAATTATAAGCCAGGCAAAGGAGGAATTATTGTCTTCGACGACGGGGATATTGAAGAAGATATGAAAGCGGAGAAGGACGCATACTTGGCATTAGTAGAAATGCCTGAGATGGAAGATAATGAAGATGATAGTGAGGGTAGTGAAACAGAAGGCGAAAGTGATGCCAATGATGATACTCCAGTTAAGCTGCCAGGGAAAAAGAGAAAGTCTTGGTCGGATCGAGATGAGGAAGATGATACTGACGTCGAGGATGATAGACCACGGCAGAGGCGGAGAAGCAACTCGGTAGGTATCCTAGAATTTAATAATCTATACCTGCTAACAATGATACTAGTCAAGTCCAATTCCAGAATTTCCAACTCGTGCTCCTCAACGTGGACTACTATCACTAAACGACCCGACAATATTCTCAGATTCACATTCACGGTCCGTATCGCCCTCGCCAGCACAACTCCCTAAACCACCCTCCCCGAGAGCATTGCGGCAAAGATTACGAAAATTGCGTCGAAAGAATGAAATGGTTCTCCAAACATATTATAATCTTGGCGCATCATATTCCGAACCTATATCTTCAATGATGTACTCCTTAGCATCAGAGTTGGGGAGAGAAGATAATGATCTACTTTGGATGACAATAGTTGGGGTCAGCTCTCAAGAATTATATGGTCGATCGGCAATTGGAATCGCAGTAGCTACAGAAAAGTCGTCGCCGTCAGGATGGTTAGGCTCCCGAGGATCACGAACACGACAGCTTCTGCGAGACGAAGTGCGACGTCTTAATCCTCCAGAACTATCTGACTCGGCTTTTACTTCGAATCGAAATATGTCACCAGAAAACAGTGGCATAATACCAACAACAGCGCGTAGTCCAACGGATACAAGTATTCGTCTATCACCAGAGCCAAAGTTCCTCCTTATTAGACATTGGAGTTTATATGATAGCATGTTACATTCTCCATATTTATCAGCGAGACTACACATTTGGTCAGATAGTGGGCGAAAGCGACTACACAAATTACTAGCAAAGATGGGAGTAAGTCTTGTTCAATGCAAGCAAAGTTATACTCATATGGATATGGAACTTAAACGGGGGCTTCGAACAAAATTATTAAAATACTCGGAACTTTATGGGCTAGACGATCTTGTCCCAAGTGCAGACACAGATGGGAGAGATCGCGGAGGCTCAAAGGAAGGATGGGGTTTCGTCAGAAGTTGGGGTTGGAAGGCGACACTTAGTGCTCAGGATGTTGGTGTTGTAGTGGGATCTATCTTGGAGGTTGGGAAGAAGGCAGTCACTACTCCAGAGAATGGTGCTTGTGATCGAAGTCGAGAGACTAAGGAGACCAGTGATGAAGATGGTGCTTTGGAGGGTGAGGAATGGGTTGGGAGATTTTGGGATGCTTATGATGCCCTCGAGAAGTAAGTTTCCCCCCTTATTGTTTTGTCTATTCCTCCATTATCCTGAATGCGAGAAGACAAGATTCCAGTGCTAATTACACTACCAAAACAGAATCGAGGAACTCAAACTCGCCCTTCCCATAGCTCAACATCTCCACCGCGCAATTCTTCGCACAGGAACCTCACTAATCGAAAAACGACAAATCAAACATCTACGTGCCTTCCGCATGGCAGTAGTAAAAGATGGTCCAGATGTTCAACTCTTCACTCATCCAGCTGCGCTTACCAAACTCGCGCTCTGGATCGGTGAAGCAATTGCGGAACAAGAAAGAGAAAGTAAAGGAAAGCTGGGAAATGGTGGGAGAGGTACTCCGTTGGTCGTGGCGGGTTTGAACGAAGCCAGGGGTGTTTATGTGGTTGTTGGTACTGGCGGTGGAGGGGGTGGAATAGGTGGATGGGGGTTTGGCGACAAGAAAGCTGCGAGGGAAAAGGCGAAGAAGAAAGAAGAAAAAGAAGCAGCAAGAGCTTTGCGGAGGAAAAATAAAGACAAAATCCGCGAGGACAAACGTGCAGCAAAGCAAGCAGCACGAGCGGAGCGAGGTCAAGAAGAAGACGATGAAGAAGATGACGAAACGGAAGAAGAATCTTCGGAATCGGAATCAGAAGAAGAGGAAGAAGACGAAGATGAAGATGAACAGGAGAGAGGAAAGGGATTTGGGAGGAACAAATTCGGAAATGCGTTTCAGGAGGTGGTGGAGGAGACGAATGCGAGGGTGAGGATTGATAGCTTTGAACATTGTGTGGTGGAGGTTAAGAAGGAGGATTTGGGGGGCTTTTTGGAGAGTTTGAGTTTGAAAGGTGTGGTTGGTTAGGGTTTGGTCGGGTCTGGATTGGGTGGTAGAGGGTGTAAGGAAAATGGGAACGGGAACAGGAGTGAGGTGTAGATAATGATTACGAAAGCTTGACTAGGCTAGGTTCATATGGGATGGGAATGGATTGCTAAATACATTGCATGGCATTGCATGGCATGGCGGATGAAAGGGTCGCGGGTCTCCTTGTTCGAGCATATTAGGGCTCATGTATTGTATGAGTATACCTGTTTTTATGGATAGCGCGTTGGATGGATGGATAGCTGGTATGATACTCCCGGGATTAGTGCTTGAATAAACGAATGAATCGAGTCAAAACACATACATACTCCGACGATGATTTTATATCATATTCTGACAAGTGTTGATGCATGTAAGTTATGCAGTAATGGAGTGAGTAAAAAGAGGAAGTAGAGCCAAATCTTCTCATCGTATACAAGCCCAAGATGTGAATAGAAGCCATACTCACCCATTCCCTCCAACTAATCGTGAAAGTCACGAGATATTTTATGTCGCACGGGCCAACTGTGTAATGGATGGCTATATCTTGTTCTCGCCTTATCCAGTCATCATCTTGTTTATCATCGTCTCTACATTCAATGATTATATATTCTCTTTATTGGATAGTCTTGAGATAGCATGGTCTGGGATATCCATGTGCTGCTTATTCATCCAGCCACCTTGTGTGACTGTGAGATAGCAGCAGTCAGCCTCTGAATTTGCCTCGCAGTGCATCAGGATACAGAATTGTTACAGCCAATTAAACCTGGCATACGAGTAAATATATGTGGGATCCTGTCCCTTCAACATCCCGTGTCTCAGTGAAATGGTGTTCCCTGGTGCTTGCAGCCCCAGCAGGGCGTACATGGCAAATTCCACTGGTACTATTGCACTGAAGAAGTTATGCGAAACTCGCAAAACTCATGGTGGCAATGCTGTTATTCGCGAGTAGTTAAGATCACAATTTCATCAGGGTTGTAACTCCCTCCAACAATCGTTTATCTTGTTGCGCTTTTCGCATGCCTATTTGATATCGCAATTTTATATAAGTGATCGGGTATTTCCCAAATTTCGTTTGCGCGCGATTCTTTTGCTGAAATATACCTGACAGTTACGTAGGTTCCTCCTTAATTCCCAATGGCAGAAATTACAGGCTTGAGCTTAATCCATCCAGGTGACGAATTTGGGAGTCAAGCTCATGGTAGCGTCGATATAATTATCGTACCCGGACTTCAAGGCGCAGCCACTGCTGGGTCTTCGGAGAATGAGAAGGGACCAGAAAGGCTCTGGTTGTATGATCTTCTTCCTAAAAGCTTACCTACCGCGAGAATTTTCAATTTTGGCTACCAAAGTGACGCGATTTCCCTTGTCAACTCGAGAGGATCAGTCATCTCAACTTATGCTGAAAACTTGCTCGAATCTCTCACAGCCTTTCGAGTCCCACACCAAGAGGCTAGTCTATTTCTATCTCGCGTTGTACAATCTATCTTTCTAACTTCCTACGAAGCTTCTCTTATCATTACCTGTATACTATGTCAAATCTAGTCATTGTATCACTAATACTTCAAAGAACATTAGGCTCCATTGCGACCTATAGTATTCCTTGCCCATAGTCTTGGGGGCCTTGTCGTTCAGAAGGCCTTGATTGTCGCGTCAACAGGAGACCGAGCCGATTTTTTCTCCATCAAGCGTTCTACTTCTGCTATACTATTCTTTGCTACACCTCATCATACAGATCACAAAGGCATCTTCAACATCCTTCGGTATTTCTCGGGTGTGAGAAGATGCCAGGGAAGCAGTGAAGATTTCATATGCAAATCACAGTTTCAGCGCAACCTAGACGATACCTCTGCGCAGCTAAGACAAATTCAAGAGAATTTTGAGCACCTTCGGCTTCAGCAGTCCTTCAAATTCAGCATTGATTCTTTTTTTGAGGAGTTACCTGTAGCGAACTTTGGACTGGTTAGTGGCAAAAGGCCTCCACGAAAATATTTTAATTAACCAAGCAGGTGGTTAACGGTACATCATCATTGAGTGGTTTTTCAGATAGCATTCTGCTACATTCGGATCATAATGTAAGATCTGGAGCTTTCCAAGTGATTGTTTTAGTACCATGCCGTCTAATATGTATATTAAGACAATCTGCAAGTTCACAAGTGTCGGTGAACCGAACTTCAAGCGAGTATTAGCAACACTCAAAAGAATCCTCCACCCGAGCGTGGAGTGTGTACCGAACCTGCAAAAACATCAGCAAGGTGCGTCAATTTTGAATAATTTTTTGAATAGGGCATAACTTTGATAGAAATACTTCGTTGGCTGGCAATACAAAGGCCACAAATTGCCAACTCTGCAGCACCTGGATCCGGCAAGTGGCTTTTAGAAAATCAAGAGTTCAGATCATGGCTATCGAGTGATCATAATTCTGTCTTGTGGATCCAAGGAAATCCTGGCTCTGGTAAATCAACACTTGCTTCCAACTTTATTAAAGATTTTAAAAATCACTCCTTGAAAGACCGCCCTGCGATCTTACTTTATCATTTTTTCCATCACGAGTCCCCTGATACTTCCGCGCGTAATCTTCTACGCTCTTTGATCTTTCAGATTATGTCAAAAAATCTGAGTCCGTTGTCGGATCTGATTTCTTTGCTTGACCAAAAGCGAAATTGTTATCACAAGGTCGAAGAGCCCCGCAATAGCTGGGGAGAATGGATTTCTCAAGCCGTACTTACAGAAGAATTCTTGGGAACGTGTTTAGAAGCAATCGCCAAAGCCCATCAATTATACATCATCATCGACGCCCTGGACGAATGTCCCAACGGAGAGATATCTTCCGTTATGTCTCTTCTGTATTTTCTCAATTCGGTTGCCTTGAAAAATTCAATCAAACTATTTATTACATGTCGGCCTGGTTTGATGTACGAAGAAGCATTCTCCCATTTACCATATCACAGAATTGTTCTAGAGGATGAAAATCAAACAGATTTACAGCAATTCATCTCCTTCAAAATGTTAACACAATTTCCAGATTTTACCAATCAGGAGCAGATCTCCGATACATTATTAGAGCGAGCATCTGGTACTTTTCTCTGGGTCAAACTTGTCATACATAATCTACGAGAGTTGACACATTACGAAGAGAATGGCACTAAAAGATCAGTTTCGCGACTTCCTACAAGCTTAGATGATGTATACAACGCCATTTACGAATACGTACTTCGGGTGGAGTCAAGGGCTGCACTGAGAGTTCTAGGTTGGGTTATGTTTGCTAGACGACGATTTTCACTGAGGGAATTGAAAGTTGCTTTGGATGTCTATCAACAGTCGATAACAAGATCAAGTCAAAGCTCTCGGCATATTGCTCAAGATCAATCACTATCGCCATACCAAGCAAGTATTGATGTTCTAATCGCATCCTGTCATGGACTACTAGAAGTTGAAGGACCGGATGGAATTGTTTCCCTTGTTCATCTAAGCGCTCGAGAATTTTTGATATCAAGAGCCGCCTCGGAGACTTCTCAGCTAGGGTATTCTGATGCCAAATACTTCAACAACACGCACATTTCTATTGCCGAAGTATGCGTCAACTACTTGGCATTTAGATCTCTCGACGACAAAACAGGCGTAAATTTTGATCTCGACAACTCCGGTTTCATGCAATATGCGGTCGTTCACTGGGTTGAACATGCAAGAGCAGCCGATCGTCCTGGCGTATCATATCAGCCTCTTTTCAAAAGTTTGCATTTGCGGTCCCCAAACTTTTTGAACTTCTGGATTGCCCAATATCAAAAACATGTAAACTCACGGAGTTCCTCGAAGTATATGCTAGAAGGATGGACAGCTCTCCACATCTCTGCTGCTTTCGGAATTTACAATCTTGTTGAAACTATTACAGAACTCGGAGATATACAGTGCTTTGATTCCAGAGACGCGTATGGGCGTACTGCCTTATCACTGGCCGCTGAGAACAATCACGTATCTGTTCTTCGACTTCTCCTGGAAGCAGGAGCAAGTATTACTACTCGAGACAATTGTTATGGTCTCTCTCCACTGGAATGGGCAGCTTTACAAGGCAATGTTGAAATAGTTAAGATACTTATGGAAAAAACGATGTCTTGGTCCAGCACTTCCTTACTTGCTATCGCGGCAGCAAAAGGACATGCGTCGCTTGTAAAACTCCTACTGGAGAAAGGTGCCACTATTAACTCCATAGATCAGTATTGGGGATGTACGGCTCTTCACCTTGCTGCCGGGTATGGGCATACTGCTATTGCATTTCTACTTCTTGCCCGTGGTGCCGACCCGAATATTATCGATAGATCTAAGGGGCAGACGCCGCTATACTATGCCATATACAAGGGTCGACACGAAACTATCAAGATTTTGCTGGAGTATGGCGCCAAGATGGGTGAACCATCCAAGAAATCATTCGTATTGACTGATGCACCCCAGTCTACTTCTTGGCCTGAACGGGTTGGTAGCTCAATTTTAGGAGATCTAGCAATCAGAATACGTACTTGCACGCCAGGCTCGGAGGCCAACGGACAGTCAAGTTCTGGTAATTGCAATAAAGGTACTTCTGGAAGCTCCGGTAATGGACGTAAGAAAAGATCACATCAGGACTTTCAAAGTGGCGGTTCTGGTGGTAGTGGTGGCTTTGGCGATGGACCCAACAAACAGCCTGCGTTAGAGCCCACTTCTTCAACAGATCCTACTATGAGTGATCTTGGGTTAAATCTTGCTTGCCCCTACTTTAAGCATGACCCGGGAAGATACGGATCCAGCAGGGCTTGCCGTGGGCCTCCCGGCTACCCAGATATCAATAGACTAAAGTAGGAGACTTTACTCCTTGTCATCAATTTGACATGCTAACTTTGAGCCAGGCAGCATCTGTACAAGGCACATTCACTAAAGATATGTCGAAAATGTCATTTGATTTGCAGTGGCGAGATTGAGCTCCAAGAGCATTACGACATTCCAATATGTGCCGCGATGTTTCAACGGGACTACGCCGATGGATTTGATGAGTCTCAACGTGATAAGCTTAAAAGGCGAACAGAGAAGAGGAATCACTCAGACAAGGCACAGTATTGGATAGCAGTGTACAGAATACTGTTTCCCAACACCGATGATGCAAGCATGCCAACACCATGTAAGTGACAATTAACGTAGGCAATTGAAACACTACCTGATATCTCACTACAGGGCATGAGGAGAACATAAACAAAAGGCTATATGATGAGTCTTGTGCTCTTTCACGACTTCAGGATTCCACCCTCCGGAACGAGCTTTCCCAACATGTTCGAAGCCAAGACGCAATCAGTGCTATATTAAACATTATCAACAGGCATCAGACCGAATTTTCCGGGACGATCACTATTGGAACGATCCCGAGAAGTTCTACCCAAGTTTCAGAGCGACAGCATCCCGAGACTTCTCAGAATGACCTGTATCAACAACCACCTCTTGGACGAAATCCACTTGGTCATGATAACATTATGATGATGCCTTTCGATTCCTCGCTACCTGATTTCATGATGGAGCCTTCCAGTGACTCTGGCTTTTACGAAGGCTATTCACTTAATGATGACTTTAGTCGGGGTACTCTAACGGAGGTTGCTGGGTCCATGATGGGGGAACACGAAACTGCGATAAACGGGCCAATTCTGACCCAACACCAGTTACCAACCCTAGGAGCGCAAGCCAATAGCGACGATATAACTCAAACTCACCAAATACATGCCTCAAGCGAAGATCCTCTGAGTTCGTCCAGCATTCGTGATATCTTTAATCTGGACCAAAGTCAATATTTGCAACTACAACAAGGCCCCGTGTTTAACAACTACCAAGACCAAGATCATAATACAGATGAAGAAAATAATAGCACCTGATAGGAAGTAGGCTTGATTCGGCAGAATCTCTAAGCCGTGCCGTAGTGCCAACGATAGAGAATCCCATACGAAGGACAGAAAGATCGTTATAGTAACAGAAAGCAGTTTGCAATTTGAAACATCTACACTCAAGACTGATAAATAACGCAATAGCAAACAAAACAGTATATAAACATTCTCACGTGTCTGCCAGCCATGACCTTTGAAGAAAAGAGATAAAATCACTGCAACGGACTAAATGACTTCCCACAATCCCAAGTTTCCCCCGCTTCTTCCCCTTGACGGATCAATTTTCCTCTATCTCTCAGTTCTACATCTACCAGAGAAACAAGTATTAAAGGAGCTTCAAATAGTGGTGATAGGTTTCATTTCCAATACTTACTAACTATAGCATACATTCTACTCTCCCATTCCTGTACCTCATAACCTCCATTGCCCCTCTCTAATTTGAGCTTCATCCCCCCAATATTCCTCGTCGCGATTCTCACTTATGCGATTCCCCAAGCACACCCATCAGATCTTTCAAAACCCCTTCCATCTTCTTCTCACTCCTACTACTCGAAGATGCGGGTAAATTGTTCGCCAGGCGTTCGACGGCTGTACTGGGACTATGGAGGTAGTGCGATAGCATTGGCGTTGTATTTTCTGCTGTGAGTTTCCTGTGATGATGATTAGGCAGTTAGATGTTGTATTGTTGGTTACGCGAAGGTTTGACGAAGGGTGATTTTCGAGGATGATGGTGGAATGTGGAGAATGAAGCAACGGGGGTTTCTTACTTGAGAGAGCTTTCCACGCTCATTGTCGTCTGGGCTGGGAGTTTCTGCGGTGCCATGGTGGGGATAGAAGGGGTAGCTAGCTGGAAACTGTACGATGTGAATTTCTGTATTGGAATATAAGCAATTGATAAATCAATTGGCTATTCTGAAAGTGACGAATGCAAACCTCGCGTCAGGGCAAGTTTTTTTCTGTCTCTTTTCACGAGTATCTGCGACAAATATAGAGTTTTTGATCACTTTTGAAATCTGATATTCGTCTCAAGAGCGTCTTTATGTATTGGGAAATATCCATGGTTAAATGTGCAGGGCAATTTGCATGTTGTGCAACTCGTCGCAATAGTGGGATCGTTATTATAGTATATCTATATTGCAAGTTCGTGGAGAAGCCAAGACTTGCGCTGGAAGAGTTTCATCAATGGGGCATGATAGGGCTAGCGAGAAGAAAACAAGACACAGAAATTATTAACTATCCAGTACTTGTCGCTTTCTCAAAGACCTGTAAAGTGTGCGTGAAGACCTTCTCTCACCAACCATTTTCTCGATAGTATTCTAATGCATCATTCGAAGAAGTGATAACCTCGCTCTTGTCATCTATCCTCAATGTCTTGCTCTCTCAAACCTATCACTTGTCAATAGAAATGCCTGCCTGGCACCACAATCTGCTGTTGAGATACCAAAGATTTTCTGTATCACACTGAAGAAAGTCCCAATGAGCGGCACCAGAATCTTTCCAAGCAGACCAAAAGAGTCTGGCGCAGTCAATCGAGAAAAGTTATCGCTAGCTACCAACCCAGGAAATGAGTGTATAAAAGTGATATCTTGGTTTGCGTCACTCTGCGACAAATATTCTAATCCTAGCGTCATCATCGTGGTAGTATGGTTAATAGCTACGCGAGGGCCAAAATTTTCGGGATTCTGAAGACCGATATCTTCATCTTGCATTTTCTGCTCTTGTCCCGCGTTGAGGACGCTCAAAACACGCGGACGTGGAGAACAGCGTAGCAATGGGAGAAGATTAGTTAGCAGTCGCATCCATGTGTAGTACGACAGGGCGAAAGTTAATTCCAAACCTTCTTTCGTGTCTGTAGAATATTAGATACAATAGCGCAAGAGAAAAGAGTTGCTGAGGTTGCATACATTGTGGTACATTCATGGGAATGCACCCTTGGCTCATATACAAATAATCCACTCGTTCTTCAGCATCCAGAATCTGCTTACAAGCAGCATCGATATCGGAGATTCGTGAAGTTTCGACTTCAAGAAACACGATCTTCATTTGAGGGTTTAGACTGAGGAGCTTCTCGCGTTGAGTAGCGAATCTCGTCGCTGATCTCCCCAGCACGTAAAAAGTGGGGGATTGCAACATCTTCGCTAGTTCCTCGAGAGTACAGGCACCGATGTTGCTTGTTGCTCCGGCAAATACACATATGAGACCTTGGGGACTGTCATTGTTTTTGCCGAAGCTAGCGTTTGCTTGGTAGATCTCTGGAATTGTAACCATGTTTGGTGGTTGATAGAGAGGGGGAGAGAGATTTGATTTTGGTGGGCTTCCTTCAGTGAAAGTGCTTCAGAGCAGGAAGGAAATCCTGGCTAGAAAGGATTGGGGGATGTGAGAACTGCCATTTAATATCATTAATGAATCTCCGCCATCCGGGGTGTATCTCCGTCGGCTAATGGCATTCATTCATCACGACCAATTCTTTGCCCTCTGTCTCGTCATTGTAATAAAAAGATATATTTCTACTGTATCCGAAAAATCTGATTAAAAGAGAAATTTCTTCATTTCGGATCTCGGGGTTTTGGTCGACCATATAAAAAAATTCTACCTGCTCGACCATGAGCTGTGAGTTAGGTCACTGGGTTTTGTGAGTAATGTAGTTTATCAGCATGTGCACCACTTTTACCTCAATTATTACCTTTTCACTTTAATACACAATTTATTAACAATTCATTATATAATCGAATAAAAAAGAAGCATAAATACTCTTAGCTATTGAAACTATTCAAAAAAATAAAAAACTAAATATTTGGAAGGTTGTTAAACTATATAATATATTATATACAATACTTATCCGCAAAATGAATAGTTTAACCCCTTATATAGAATTCCAAACAAAAAGTTATAATTTGATTATTTTAAAAAAGGAAATTATTATTCAATATATATATTTGATATAAATGATAAAGACTTTAATTTTAGAGTAAGTAATATAAAAGATATAGTAAATAATATTCTGGAATTGAGGGGTAATAAGAAAGTTGAAAAGCTTTAAATGAATCGATTTGTATAATAATATCTGTGGCACTTTGCCTTAGAAGAACTGCGAGAGCAGGGTACAATTTATCCTTAGAATCTATAACTGTAGAATAGAAGGCAAAACGCTTGTAAAGCGCTTTTATATACTAGCTATATATACATAATTGTGTATATACATGGATGCGCATATGAGTGATTGTATTACGATTGAGTGCGATCTGTGATACTACCCCTCCGTCCAAAAAAGCTTGTCCTCAAGCTTTACAATTAACTGTTTAGTATTAGCTATCAGCGATCGTAATCAAACATTGATTGTTTACCTGATTGAATAGCATGGTAACAGGTGTGTGTACAAATTTTTTTTTTTTTTTTGTGATGGGAAGGTATATGGAAAACAGAGGAAATTGTTTTGTAGTTTAGTAATAGCTTGAATTCTTCGAAGTATATAAACCTTTCAAATTTCTCTCTTCTTTTAAAACTCTTTTTAACCATTTATTATTTTTCGTTTTCGTCAATAATATGCCTGTAACATTATTAAGAAGATATAACAACAAGGGCAAATTGTCGCCTGTGCAACTATAACAACTAAAGTCAGTATGTGTAATAGTAAATTGTTTATCTTTTACTTTATATTTGCTATATTAATAGGTTTCTTGAATAGTATATAATGCAAAGGGAATCTATTTTTTTGTTATATAAAGCAAATAGCTTGCTGTAAAGGAAGCGGTCGATAAAGAAGATAAACTAGCTACTTCTAATACTAATAAGAATGATTTTGAGTACAAAGAACCTGTACATAATAAATCCTATTTTTTATTAAGTCTTCTTTTCAGCCTAATCGGTTTATCTGACTAACGCTTTACAAATAATTCAAAGGATTATATAAATCCTGAAAGCATTGATCTTTGTATTATTCAGTTTATATATCTATATTATTATCAATTTTGTCAAAATTCGAAAGAGGAATATAATCCTTTTGTTGATAATGCTAAAGACTATTCTACAAAATATATTAATAAGCTTATAAAGGCTATAACATTCATAAACGATTTGTTGAATAAGGAAAGGGAATTCTAAAAGAATCGAATTCGTTACAAGCTTGAGAAGAACTAGTTTGGATACGCTTTTGGCTGTATTAATAATATGAGAGATTTGACTGGCTCGCCCCAAAAGGGCTTACCCCAAAAGCTACCACTACCACAAAAACAATATATTTAGGAGGACGATTGGATTTGTACTAGCTATATCCACAACTATATTTCTAATAAGAGAGATAATATTTATTATCAAATTCCTAGTTAAACATCTAATCAATCTCATTACTTACTTTACCTAAATAGTAAGCACAAATGTAAATATCTACCCACTAGAAAGACTTGTAATTTTTTTCTGTAATATCGATTAGCTATTGTTAAATATAGCAACATAACAGAAATACAATTTCACTTTAACGAATTTGTACTAAACTAACTCTTTCGATTTAGTTTGACTTACAAAAGGATTTGAAGAGTTGTATTTCAAAAGAAATGTTTTCTATCATTCTTGCTCAAAAAGATATAAAGCGTTGCATAACTGAGACTATAAAACAGGAAGATAAATTAGAACAATAATATCAACTGGCTTTAACTCAAATGGAAGTAAAACTCTTAATAGTTTGTGAGCAACTGAAGGAGACTGAATATAAGCTCGATTTGATTATTATATATACTACAGTTATCTATTGTTTTATTTTTTGGCTTATAGTTATCCTCTGTATTTTTATTATTACTTTTAGCTAGGGATTCGATTAGTATTTTAATCTAAATCATCCAGTCTTTGCTGTTATATCTTATCTGATTATAACTGTCGGTATACATAAGGGCTTTCTCTTTGGTTTGCTTTAAGCCTGCTAGGCTAAGGAAAAACTTTCTTTGTTTAATTTTACTTGGGAATATAGTTTTTATCCGGTCGCTTTTAGTCTTTTATAAGATTATGATTTTCTTTATCAAAATAATAAACTAAAGAAGTTTTTTTGATTTTTGTTATTTATATATTGATTATTATTTATAAAATTGTAATTATCTTTTCCATTTTTATAGAAACAAATTCATTCGAGTAAATACGTAAATGGTTCTAATAGAGAGGGATTCCATAAGTGAAAATCACAAAGATAATACAGGGCAGTTTTTAGGTTCGAAGTGGGGTACTAGATGAGATCATTATTAGCATTTAGCCACGATATCCTGTATTTGAGTTATTAATATATCTTCTTGATAGTAAAAACACATTTTATTTTTTATTCGATATCACTAATGATATTAATTGAAGGCAGTAATTCAAGGATTTGTCTGGAAAGTGGATTATTGATTACCTTATAGAATTTACTAGATAGAAATATTGGGTAGACTTTTATAGTTGGTGGTAAGTCTAATCGGAAAGAATCTCCAGCCCGACCAATAATCTTGAATCTTTTTTGAATAGAGTAATCTAATTTCTTGAAAGATTGTTAAGTTGGAAAGTTCCTTATATTAAGCTATATATAATCTTTAATATCAAAGTCGATTGATTAGCAATATGAATTAGTTAATCGAGATATCTTTTCTTATATATATAAGATATTCTCTTTTATTTGATTAAGTATTAGTTTATTATATTTAGTATATTCTTTAGTATTTGTTATATTCAAATTGTTGATAGATATGATTGAATCGATTTTCTAATTCCAGAAGTTGTAGGGTAAATAACTATATAAGGTTTTATATAGTATTTGACTATCTAATGATTCGTCAGGAAGTATAAGCTGAGTGTAGTTTATTATTGATAAGAATTCAAACCAATTATCTTGGTAATAGCTTATAAAAGATTATAGGCATTATTAGAGATATTAATTATAAATCTCTATCTGATTATTAATTTGTGAATAATAAGCGGTTACCAGTTTGATCTGTGTTCCTAAGATATTATTAAATTCTTATCAGAATTTTAATATGAATTGGGAACCACAATCGGAAATTATAGACTCTGAGGACTTATAGTATTTATATATATAGTATAAATACAAGCGGACTTAATCTCTTGAATTGATTGATTTGTGATAAGGTATTGAGATTGCTTGTTTAGTTAATCAGTTGATGATAATGAATATATTATTGTAATTGTGTTTATCTTTATTGAAATTATAGTAATTTATAGTAACATATTGCTATGTTTGTGTTGGAACAGATAGAGAATAGAGAAGATTAGGGGTGCAATTTCTTAGGACAAAGCTATACTTGTATTTGTGGTAGTTCTGTATATATTAGTCTATAGTGGTAATTATATATTTCTAATAGTATTGTTTTACTAAAAGAATGAATGTTTTCTTTACACTAGGATATACAGTAGAGATAGAGTCGTAAACTTTGCGAATCAAGTAGATTCGCAGATTGTCGATATTCAGAACATATAAATGATTGTAATAAAGTAAGAGTCCTTTCTCGAAAATGAGATACTTATATGTTTTGCTTGCTTGCATATATAGAGCTTCCAAATTTGGATGAAATTTGTTTGCTTCAATAATGCAATTGATAATATCAAAGAATAAGGAAATCGTATATAAGTCAATATTTGCAATAATATTAGAATCTTATTGTAAAGATTTATATATAATCTTGATATCAACCTGATTATTTTTTATAAATTATTATAAGCGATTCTTCTTTTTAATATTATTTTGTTGATCTAATTCATCAATATGGTGTGTGAGTATATCTACAAAGAGATTATTCTTTTTAGAGTGGTATATAATAATAAAGTTATAATTAGCGAGTAATTCTGCTTACTATGTTTAATAAATATTTAATTGCTTAATTGATATAAAATATTTGAGTGCTTTATAATCAATATATATCTTAATTTGATATAGTGAATTAGTAAGTTTGGTTTTCCAATGTTTTAACAATTGAATAATTGCTAGCATCTCTTTATTGTAAATCTTGTAGTTTAGTTTGGCAATAATTATTGTTTTCGAGAAATAGGCAATTGATAACTATTCATTGTTATGCTTCTAAAAAAGCATATTAGCGATTATACTATCGGATATATTGGTTTCAAATATACAAGATAGTGTATAGTTGTAATACTACAGGAGAAGAGTGGAGATAAGCTTATCTTTGAGAATATCGAAAGCGATCTAACAGATTTCATCGAAGTGGAATTTGATATTTGCTTTTGTGAGTTTGTTGAAAGATTTTGCTATTATATCGTAATTCTTAATGAATTAGTGGTAAAAGTTACAAAAGTCTAAGAACGATTAAACACCTTTTATAGTAATAGGATATATCCAATTAACAATCACTTCGATCTTCTCTGGATTAACTTATACACTCTCAATTGAAATAATAAAATCTAAATACTTAGTATACTTGATATTGAATTTGTATTTCTTGAGATCTGCTTAAAGGCTGGCTGCCTCAAGTTGCTTGAGGATATGTTTTACATAATCCTTATATTTATCTTTGTTTTCAAAGTATATTAGAATATCATTTAGATAGATGGTATAAAAGTCATTTAAATAGTCAAAAAGGATATTATTCATATATTATTGATAAATCGCAAGATCATTTATTAGTTCAAAAAGTAGAACTTTGTATTTGTAAGAATTATATCAAATATAGAAGATAGTATATTCTTTAGAAATTGAATCTATATGAATACAATAAAACACTTATCGAATATCTAACTTCGTATATACCTTTGCACCAATAAATTGTACAAGTGTTTTGTCAATGAGAAATAATGAGTATCTATCTTTGTATATTAAAGAATTAAATAATCAAAAGTCTATATAGAATTTTAGGCTTTTATTTAGCTTTCTTACAAAAAGGATTAATACTATAAATAAGGCTTAATTAGGTTCTATAAATCCTTTTATAAAATTCTCGATAATATATTCTTTAATAACTTCAAGCTGCTTGAGGGATATCTTATACAAAGAATTATATTTGAGAGCTTTTTTACCTTTTTCTTTCAATATAATCTTATGGTTATACAATCAGGAAGAAGATAAGATATCGAACTCATGCTTGGAGAATGCTTGATAGTATTGTTAGTAAGCTTTAGGAGTAAATGGTTTTATCTTAATGTTTATAATAATGCGATTGAGAATAATTAAAGTCTTTGATTTAGAACTTTTTAAAGCAGTGATTGTGGTTGAGATATAATGATTGTTTTCTTGAATAGATTTATCAAATGAGATAGTATTATTGATTTCTACACAAATAACTATAAAGATCTTATAATTCTTATTTCTCTTATAAGTAAATTGAAATTGTATTAGCTTGAGCACACAGATATTGAATATATCGGATATATAAAGTGAAAGAGATTTATATATCACTTAGATAGGGATTTGATTAAGAGCAGGTTTCTTCCCCAGGTTTACTAAAACCTAAACTTTGATAGGTATTGTTTCTATTATATTATTCTCTTTTAAAAATGTAATAAATATCTCTGATATAATTGCTATTAAGCTTTATTATTTGTTATCTAATTGATAATATATTTGATTCAATTAGATATTTCGATTATCTACATTTTTCTATCTCAAACAATTGATTTTAGGGTTTTGAAAGCTATCCCTAATTAAAAGTATATTTTTTGATAAAGAAATAATAGGAGAACGCTCTATAGGCCAATCGAGATATCGATTAAAACAATCTAGTTTAACTCGAGTCTTTGTTAACTATATACAATCTAAAATTACACTATATGATCCTAAATCAGTAATAAGAAATGATAAATAGGACTATTATCGAATGTCAATAATAAAATTAAGAAATATATAATAAGTAATAATCTTGTCTCTTATATTATTATAGTTTTTGATTTCAATAAAGGGGTTAAGCAACAAAATATAAAGTTTAAATATAGGAAATAATA
This sequence comes from Botryotinia convoluta, assembly GCA_004786275.1. Taxonomy (NCBI): domain Eukaryota; kingdom Fungi; phylum Ascomycota; class Leotiomycetes; order Helotiales; family Sclerotiniaceae; genus Botryotinia; species Botryotinia convoluta. The sequence continues at coordinate 802 of PQXN01000188.1, read as the reverse complement.
CTATAAGGAATGTCTTATTAATAAAAGCGAAACTATTCGCTCCGGAGTTTATAAAAGATTGAGTTTGAAATAAATATTCATTCTTCGAAAATATATAGAGTAGATTTATAGAATCATTTTCTATTAGTTTTATCAAATCAAGGAATCTTATATCCTGGATTGCACTTAGAAAAGAACTTCTATTTAAACGTTTTGATTTAAATATTAATCTTCAGTATTGTAAATAGACTCAATAGCTTTCCCTTATACTTCTAGGTTTATATTCACTTCAGCTCCTTCCTTGATATCATAGAAATCCTTATAATACTCTTAATCTTCTTTAGTTTCTTGGATTTTGATTATAGTATTAAAGTTACTTATATATAGCATCGAACTATAATTAACTCCTAGGGAGGGAAAGGTAATACTATAATTGAAATTGTTTTTTGGAAAGAAAGTAGTATTTAGTTTAAAGATTTCTATATAGTCATTTAGAATGCAAAGAAAATATAGAATACAAGATTGAGGAGATAGAATAGAGTTGTAATATATTCGGAAAGTGCTTTTAAATGTGTTTTGTATAAAAGTATTATTAATAGTTTTCTTGATTAGAGTTTCTTTAATTTGTTTGTGATAATTATACTCTCGAATAATAACTTCGAGTTTATCAATCTCTATAAGTTTATTAGCAAGGTTATCAATTATAATACAATCATTGATATAGAAATGTGTGAACAAGGGTATTCACTTCAAAGGAATGACTTCAATACAATGGCTACTGTATCAAAGGGAAATAAGCGAATGCGAAAGAGACTAGCTCTTT